>APFE031533584.1:8536-35252 GCA_000404065.3 Pinus taeda | reverse complement strand
TGTGTTTCATGTGTGATTGTTTCTTCTTCTCTGTTATATGTGTTCTGTTTGATCTTTCTCAAATCGATTAAGCTTCTGCAAGTTTGATTGTATAAGTAGATTAAGTATTTTTCTTTAGTACATTGCATAATTAGTTTAATCTACAGTGAGCATTTCTACATGGTATCAGAGCAAAGGTGATCAGAGTTGTGAACAACATATTGAGAAGGGAAAAGTTCGAAGTTTGAAGTTCTTGATTGTGGGTACAAAATCGATTTCTTATCACATCTCCAAGTTCACCAATGGTGTTTAATGGGTTGAGACTCGAGTATGCCTTGGATGGCAGCTCAAATTACATAGCATGGAAAGATCGCATGGAAGTGGTATTAGAAGACAATGGCTTGAAGGACTTCATTGATCAAGAAGTCCCCAAGCTAGCAACAACTAATGCCCAAGAATTGGTGGAATGGAAGAAGTGTGTGGTGAGAGCGAGGAGGATTCTTCTAGATGGAGTTCAAGACCATATTGTCTTGAGTCTCCATGGGGAGGAGACTCCATTTTTAATGTGGAAGACATTGAAGGACCTATATCAGAACAATAGTGACCAGAGGAAGCTGGCGCTCAAGGGAAAGCTTCGGAAAATCTAGTGTGAAAAGGGCGACACCATTTCTACATATCTGAACAAGCTCACCACCTGCAGAGATGATCTTGGAAGTGTAGGAATCATGACAACCGATGATGATATGGTGATTCTTGCTCTCCTCGGTCTTCCTAAGAGCTGGCATAGCTACGAGGACTCGTTGGATGGAAGAGAGAAACTGCCAGATTGGGAACGACTGTGGTCAGATCTGATGCAAGAGGAGATCAGGAGGAGTGCCAGAGATGGTTCTTCACCTAAGCATGATGATGAAAAAAAATCTACCCTTAACAAGTAAGGCAAGGAAAGGGAAAGGGTGGGCTTTCCATTCCAAATCGAGTACTTCCCATGGAGGGAAGAAGATTGACAAATCTAAAATGAGATGCTTTAATTGTCATGAGGTGGGCCATTATACAACTAATTGTCCATTGAAGAAATCAAAGAAGGGATCCTCGAAAGGATCAGAAGGTGAGGCACTGGACTCACAGTTCAAATTGAATTTTACCCTCATCACATGCATGGTTTCATCGATGGTGGGTTGTGTTTGGTACTTGGAAAGTGGAGCCTCATTCTACATGACTGGCGATAAGAGTTTATTCAGTACCTTGGAGGAGAAAGACCTCAAGATGCGCATAGACATGGGCGATCATGGAAAGTACCGTGTTTCAGGTGAAGGTACAATTGTGTTTCAAATGGAGCATGGAGCTCCTCTCACCCTAACTGATGTAAAGTATGTGTCTGAACTGAGGAAAAACTTGGTATTGGTTGGGATGTTGGAAGATAAATGCTATGATGTAGTCTTCAATAAAGGAAAGGCATTCCTGAGACACATAGCCACGGGTCAGACCAAGAGGATTGGGATTTGAGGGAAGAATCTCTACAAGTTGGAGGTAGATGACTCTACTTCATTGAGTTCCGAAGCAGAATTGGTGCAAAGCCAAGATATTGGCAAGCTATGGCATAGAAGGTTGGGCCACTTGCATCATGGGGCCTTGAAGATAATGCAGCAGATTTCTACTGGACTTCCCAAAGGTAAACTTGAGCAAGTGGACACATGCAAGGTTGTACCTTGGGTAAGTATGCAAAAACTTCCTTTCATGATCGAGACAGTCGAGCTAAAGCAATCTTGGAGCGAGTTCATATAGATGTGTGCGGACCATTTTCGACAGCCTCCACCGTGAAACAAAGGTATTTTGTGATTTTCGTTGATGATTTTTCTCGTAAATGCTGGATCTATTTCATGTAGAATAAGGATCAAACCTTCTCAAAGTTTTGTGAGTTCAAAGCTTTGGTTGAGAAAGAATTATGGAAGAAGATTAGGGCATTGAGAAGCGACAATGGTGGAGAGTATGTCTCTCAAGAGTTTAAGGACTTCTATGCAGCGAAAGGAATTAAACGGGAATTGACAGCACCTCATAACCCATAGCAGAATGGGGTGGATGAGAGGAAGAACAAAACGATTATGGGGGAAACTTGGGCGATGCTACATGACCAAGGCCTACCACTTCATTTGTGGGCTGATGCATGCAACACGGCGGTCTATTTGCAGAATAGAAGCCCGCTTCGCATTCTTGGGATGAAGACACCATAGGAAGCTTTCTTCGGGAAGAGACCAGATATGGGTCACTTCAGGATCTTTGGCTCATCAGTTTATTACCATGTGACCAGGGATGCCTGGAAGAAACTTGAGCCGACAGCAGAGTTGGGGATACTTGTGGGATACACTGATACACCCCACAACTATCGGGTGTATTTGCCTACCAGTCAAAGTACAGTGGTTCACATATATCTTAATTTTGATGAGTAGAAGGCCATGCGAGTTTCCCTTGAGAGGGAGCTCCAACTACAGGCTATGGAGGAACTTTTGGTACCTAAGGAGGAGGAGCCTTAGACTGATGCAGAGTAGCCGCATGCAGAGGTTCCAGGAGTGGAGACATCCACTTAGGCTAAGTCTTCCAGAGATGGGTGGAAGCGCACGAGAGAATCTGACAGATTGTTGTCGGATGCAAGAGAGAATGTGGGAGAACCATCTTCTCAGTGCAGACAGAGGAGGTCACTTGCTATGTACACTAGATACATGGCCCTTATTGGGGAATGTGTTGAGACCGAGCCATCTTCCTTTGAGGAAGCAGTGTAGCATCCAATCTGGTTGATGTTATGGTGGAGGAGTATGACTCCATAATTCGGAACAATGTTTGGGATGTGGTTCCAAGGCCAAAGAACAAGTCAGTTGTGATTTTCTATTGGTTTTACAAGGTAAAGCAAGCTGCTGATGGTAGTGTGGAGAAACATAAGGGAAGGTTTTTTGTCTGTGGTTTCTCACAGGTTGAGGGGGATCGATTATGATGATATTTTTGCTCCTATAGCAAGGTACTCATCTATCATATCAATGTTGGCACTATTAGCACAAATGGATTGGAAGATCCATTAGATGGATGTGAAGACTGCATTCCTCAATGGCAAGATTGAGGAAGAGGTGTACATAGAGCAGCCGGGCGGTTCTGAGACCTTCAATCATAAGTTGCATGTGTGTCGACTCAAGAAAGCTTTGTATGGGCTGAAGCAAGCACCTCGTGCTTGGTACACCAGGATCGACAACTACTTCACCAGGTTGGGCTTCACAAAGAGTGAAGAAGATGCGAACTTGTACCACATCATGGTGGAAGGTAAGCATTTGATCATTGTTCTTTATGTTGATGATCTGATATTGACAGGTGATGATCAGTTGATCATGTCTTGCAAGGAGGACCTTGCAAGAGAGTTTGAGATGAAATACATGGGTCTCATGCACTATTTTCTAGGCATGGAAGTGTGGCAGAAGGATGGGGAAGTGTTTGTGTCTCAAGGCAAGTATTTCAATGAGATACTCAAGAGATTCCACATGGAGAAGTGCAAGCCCATGCAAACTCCTCTAACAGGTAATTGGAGGAAGGAGGATGCTACTTCAGGAGAAGTAGTAGAAGCTACTGTGTATCGGCAGCTTGTGGGTTCACCAACCAGATTTGTGCTATGCAGTGAACCAATTGATTCACGCTATGGTTCAGCCTACCAAGCTGTTTTAGAAGGCAACGAAGCATGTTTTGAGATACCTCAGAGGCACATCTCAGTATGGATTATGGTACAGATGGTCAGAGGGAGTGAAGTTACAAGGTTTCAGAGATGCAGATTGGGTAGGGAGTCCATCAGATTCGAAGAGCACATCAGGAGGAATTTTCAACCTTGGTTTAGTTGCAATTTCTTGGTACAGCAGGAAACAAAGGTCAGTTTCACTCAACTCAGCAGAGGCTGAATACATGGCTACAAGTCAGGCAACATGTGAGGCCATTTGGATGTAGAAAATTATAGTTGGTTTGTTTGATCAAAGAATGGATCCAACTGTGATCTATTGCGATAATCAGAGTTGTATCAAACTCTCTGAGAATCTAGTATTTCATGACAGGTTCAAGCACATCGACATTCAATATCATCATCTTAGAGACTGTGTGGTGAGGAGGATCTTGTTGTTACAGTATATTTCGACTGAGGAGCAAGATGCTAACATTTTGACTAAGGCATTGTCAAAGTGTAAATTCAAGTTCCATAGAGACAAGATTGGGGTCGTAGATAATCCCTTTCTTGTTGAGAGGGAGTGTTGAAAATAGCAACAAGAAATGATAAAAATAGTATTGCTATAGATAGCATTTCAGAATATATTCCAATTTTAATTTGTCCTTGAATTAGAATTTGAATTTAGTCTCACCAGCTGTTTGAAAAATAATTAATGAATTCATCTTGAGTTAATTAGTTGGAGAAATTCAAACATAAAGTCTTTGTGAAGTCATGCAATAGGTATCCCTTTGATTGAGGAAGTTATCCTTTAATTAAGGAGATAAGGATGAGTTGTATTTGAGTTGTAATTAGTTAGCTCAGTTAACTGAGTCAAGTCCTGTTAAATTAGTTCCAAATAGTTGGAAGAACTAATTTTGAGTTCAGTCAGTTAATGCATGCATGCATGCAACTAGTGTTCTCTAGATAACTGAATATTCTCTCATAAATAACTCATGCATGTCAGTTCAGATAAAGACCCAGTTGAGATTAAAGGCAGGGACAATGTACTATCAGTTGCAAGAATATTCCCATGAGGAAATCTCTTGCATGTAGAAGGAATTCATTCTTTGAGGATTGTGTAGTTTCTACAGAGGCAAGAGCAGTGTGTGATCATAATCACACTAGGTAACAACTGGAACACCAGAGGAAAACTGCGCAAGGAAATAGGAGGCTTGGAGGACAGAGAAGAAGGGCTATGTGTTGTCTATTCTGTCTATGAGCAGTAGTGAGCGATTGTACTCAGATCTGGATAGCTATGAGAGTTAAAGTTTTGTGTAATCCTGAGATATTTCCATTTGTATGATAATATAGATAGCGGGGTTTTTAGCTGAGACTTTCCCCAGAGTATTCTTCTGTTTTTCATGTGTGATTGTTTCTTCTTCTCTGTTATATGTGTTCTGTTTGATCTTGCTCAAATCGATTAAGCTTCCACAAGTTTGATTGTAGGAGTAGATTAAGTATTTTGCTTTAGTAAATTGCATAATCAGTTTAATCTACAATGAGAATTTCTACATCAACAAATCAAAAGCTTACAAATTGTATAACCCTGTCACAAAGAAGACCATAATTAGTAGAGATGTTGTGTTCAAGGAACAAGAGTCATGGAATGGAAATGTAGACAAAACAGTTGATGCACAAGTGCCACTGATGGAAGAATATGATGTAGCAGAATAGGAACAACAAGAATCACAGGTAAAGACACCAAACAAATACACACCAATAAGGACTCCAAGATTTTCAGAGCAGCATGGATCCTCAAGTAACAAATCAAGATTCTCCCAGCAATCAATCAGGTGATGAATCAAGCAATGGTAAGAGAAAGATGAGAAGTTTGAAAGATATTTGTGATGATTTGGATGTTAGTTCAAATTTTTCATTGTTGTCATTCCAACCTTCTTCGTTTGAAGAGGCAATCAAAGATGAAAATTGGGTGCAAGGGATGAAGAAATTGAAGCTATTGAAAAGAATGACACATGGGATTTGGTTGATTTACTAAAGGACAAAAATATCATTGGTGTGAAATGGGTGTACAAGACAAAGTTGAATGAAAAATGTGAAATTGATAGATTTAAAGCAAGACTTGTAGAAAAAGGATCCTCACAACAATCGAGAATAGACTTTGGAAAAATGTTTTCTTCAGTAGCTAGATTGGATACTGTGAGAGCAGTTCTAGCCACAACAGCTCAGAACAAGTGGAAAGTATATCAAATGGATGTGAAATCAACCTTCTTGAATGGAATTCTAGAAGAAGAAATTTATGTGCAACAACCTCAAGGATATGAAGTTGAGAGTAATGAAGAGAAAGTTTACAGGTTGAAGAAAGCGCTCTACGGACTGAAGCAAGTGCCTAGAGCTTTGTATAGCAGAATTAACAACTGCATGATCAAGAATGGATTTTGCATAAGCAACATTGAGCCTACCTTATACACAAAGGTAAATGAACATAGACATATTTTGATTGTTTGGTTATATGTTGATGACATGATTTTTATAGGTGATTTTGAGATAGATGAATTTAAAGCAGCCATGATGAAAGAATTTGAGATGACAGACCTTGGTCTCATGAAATATTTTCTTGACATAGAAGTTGAGCAATCTGAAATAGGAATTTTTATTTGTCAAAATAAATATTGCAAAGAATTGTTGAAAAGATTCAGGATGGAAAATTGCAAACCTATCCCTACACCAGTTGCAACAGGGACAAAGTTAAGCAAGGACGATGAAGGATCATATGTCAAACCAACTCTATTCAAAAGATTGGTTGGCAACCTCATGTATCTCAAAGCTACAAGGCTAGGTATCATCCAAGGAGTGAGTTTGATTTCCAGATTTATGGAGATTCCAAAAGACATACATTGGAGTGCGGGAAAAATAATTCTGAAATACATAGCAGGAACTAGAGATTGTGGCATTATGTATGGAAGCCCAAAAAAAGAGGATTTGATTGGATACATAAATAGTGATTTTGCAAGGAGTTTGGATGATAAGAAGAGCACTTCTGGTTTTGTGTTCCATCTTGGTTCAGGTGTGATTTCAAGGACATCTAAGAAGCAACCCATTGTGACACTTTCGTTAGCAAAAGCAGAATATGTAGCAGCAACATCAACAACATGTCAAGCAGTGTGGTTAAGAAGAGTGCTTGATAGACTCAAGCAGAAACAACAAGGATCAACAAGAGTATATTGTGACAACACCTCAACGATTGCCCAATCCAAGAATAGTGTGTTTCATCAAAAGCAAACATATTGATACTAGATATCACTTTATTAGAGAACTTGTAAGCAATAGAGAAGTTCACTTGAAGCCTTGTAAATCTAGTGATCAATTCGCTAATATATTTACTAAGTCATTAGCACAAGATGTGTTTGAGTTTCATAGAAGAAACTTGGGTGTTGTAAGCCTAGCTGAGACATAGACCAACATGCATGTTTGAGTTGTCACGAGTCATGTTTTAGTTTAGCAGTCGTAATTAAGGGAGAGTGTTAAAATAAGATAATTACTCCTGCGTGAGGAGTTAGCTAAATATAGAGTGTCAGTTAACTGATTGGTTGAGTGGTTGAGTGTTGAGTCAAGTCGAGTTAAGTGATAGACGACTTTGAGTGTGTGATTGCATGTCAAGATATTTTAGGCAATTAGCTAATTGGAAAATGTTTAAATACCCTTCATTGGGTTCATTGTAATGATCATATTTTGTGTGATCAATAGAAGAGCAACAACTTGTGTTTATGTGAATTCATGCTTTGTCTCCTTCACCTTTCCAACAAATAACAGTCGCATAGTAAGGTCGATCAACGCGATAAGCTTAGCTATGTATATTTTCGTCGTTTGAAACCTTATGTTGAAATATGTGACTGGTTCAAATTTATCAACATGTAATGGGACGCGTTTCCATATATATGATCAATTAATTACGCCGTAAGGCGTTTCCATATGAAATCAACTTTCCTTTGAGGTTACGTGTCTATTTGTGAGCGCTTGATTTTGTTGTTAGACGATTAAAATTGTTTCAGCCATCGGATTCATAAAAGACGGTTCAACTATCGGGAGGAGCAGAGCACGCACAACTAATAAGAGAACTCGGAGCGGCCTGTGAAGAGTGGGAAATGCTCCATCAGATTCATAAAAGACGGTTCAACTATCGGGAGGAGCAGAGCACGCACAGCTAATAAGAGAACTCGAAGCGGCCTGTGAAGAGTGGGGAATGCTCCAGATCATAGATCATGGCGTCCCTACAGAACTGAACTCTCAGATAATGTGTTGTGTCGAGGAGTTCTTTTCGCTTCCAGTGGAAGAGAAGATGCAGTACGCCATACAGGCAGGCCAGTTCGTAGGCTATGGAAATGGGAGCTTTATCAACGATGACCCCTTCAAGGACTGGAGAGAACTATACGTCACGCCATGCTACCCGGCTCGGGACATTCAAAGCTGGCCTGCAAAGCCAATTCAGTTCAGGTTAGCCTGCATTTCCTTGGTTTATGTACTTTATCTAGTGCATTACACGATCATATATTTTATCTATCCCACACTCGAACTCTCATTGTTTTTCAGGGAAGCTTTAGCGAACTACAGCGATACGATGATGGAGTTGAGCAAAACACTACTTGGGCTCATCTCAGAATCGCTAGGAATTGAAGCGGATGCGATCGAGAAAGCCTGTGGAGAAGGCCAACAGAAAGTTCTCTTGAATTACTACCCGACTTGCCGCCACCCCGCTTTAACGTTAGGCCTCAAGAGACGTACCGATCCAGGAACTCTTACCATCATACTGCAAGACAATGTTGGAGGCCTTCAAGCCACAAAGGACGATGGTGAAACGTGGGTTACAGTGGAACCCATTGATGGAGCTTTCGTTGTAAATATCGGAGACCATATGCATGTCAGTGCCTATATTTATTGTTTTCCGTAACATTTTAATTCTGTATTGAACGTATTGAGATTAAACGAAACTGAGTTACAATATAAAAATAAAATGAACCTCTATGATCTTCGTCGTAGTTATTTCGAAATATTATGTTATTTAATTCATCGTGAAACATAACAAATAGTTCTGAGAGAATAAGCTATCTTGTTTTAGGATTGCGTCGCAAGATTAGGTCTTGCACGAGTATTGTGTATGAAGATTATCTCGGTTGAAAATATCACACGATCTGTCTTCTAATAACCTCAAAAATAACCACAAGACCACTTTTTTATTTATGTGGTTTATTGTATTAGGATTATGGTATTTTGGTTTCTTGCATGCATGTTGAATTTGGCTTTTTCTGTGATGCATGGATTTTTGGATAGTCCATACAATATTGGTACAAGGAGAGAGTGATCATTACATTTATTTAATAACTATAAAAATTAAACTAATCTAATCTTATAATTGATTAATTTTTTAATTAATTAACTTTTTGATTATATAATCTAAATGTTAAATATTTTTTTTGAACCGATCATCTATCTATTATATATATATGGTTGCTCAACAAAGTATTATATTACAAAATATTTTAGATTCAAATTATTCAAGTTTATCCCTAGACTGCTTGCTAGGGGCAGTTTGGTTCTAAACATTAGTGATCATACGAAAATAACTATACAACTATATATGAATTCCAACCATACTTATTAATAAATCATTTTCTTAGGATTGTGTTTCAAAAGTTAGGTCTTGCACGAGGATTGTGTATGAAGATTAGCTCGTTTGAAAAAATCAAATATCTGTCTTTTAATAACCTCAAAAACAACCACAAGAACACTTTTTATTTATGCGGTTTATTGTATTAGGGTTGTGGTATTTTTGTTTCATGGATGTAGGTTGAATTTTTTTTTATTTTATTATATTAATAAAAAAAATGTGTGTGCGATTTTTTAGATTTTCTACACAATATTTGTATAAAGCCAAAGAGGTCACTGGTTCTATGGAATATTTTTATATAAGGGAGATTTATGTGAAAGGATTACTTTCTATTGATTTAATTTTAAAATATGTAACTAATAATTTTTCAATAATAAAATATTTTTAACTAAAAAACCTTCGCCAATTAAACTAATGTTATAAGAAATCATAATCATAAATAAAAGTATTAATTTCTTAATTAATTATTTTTTATTATATAATATAAACCATATATATTATTTTTATGCAGTAAATTGTTTCAGCCATCGGATTCATAAAAGACGGTTCAACTATCGGGACTCTGTATTGTCGGTTGCTCTTCCATATTACAGAGCTTGTTGGAGAGCCCGGTTATAAGGACTGGTGTCTTGCAACAAATGACGTCCATAGTTCGCAAGACTGGTGATTGATACTGGCACTATACTGGAATTTATCTCTACATTTACCCATGGGAGGGACCTCCTAGATTTTATAATTTTTTTATTGTTATTTCCATTGCTTATAAGGTTTTAGGTAACGAACTCGGTGAAATTTTTCATAACCTTTTTAATGGAGATTGAAATTAAAGTTTTTGGTTTCTGATGCAGCAATACTTGCTCGGTCAATAAACATAGGTCGATAAGAATCTGTAGAGATTCGTGGATGGAATTCAGTTCTTTCTTTCTCAAGCAAATGCATTTTTCATTCTGCAATTAAAATCAAATATATATTGTCGTTGCTCGCTTCATTCTGTGATTTTTGTTGTGTGCAATACTCTGTTTTGTTCTTTAGTTGGTAATTATATGGCACTTATATGGCACTTTTTTCGCAGGTGAGACAACGTGTAAAGGTTTCTATTTGTATGATGATAGACAAAAGGCCCTCAAGACCCTCAAATCAAGAAATATATTGAGAAGTCAAGGAGCATGGCTGGTTTGATTGTCAATAGCAAAGTAATTTTTACTTCTGTTGCAGTATTATTTGGAAATATTTTCTTCATTTTTATTTTATTTAATACCACTTTTTTAGACCAAACATGTTTTCTCAGTTTTTGTAGCCAATTTCCTTGATGGATAAGGAAATAATTGAGATGGTACTCTTTCCAGTTGTCAATGAAGCTGTCAATGAAGCTTGTCGGGGTTCTAGGTGAGGGAATCACGGTTCAAGATTCAGACCTTGATATTTCCTCTGTAATGGGCATGGGATTCTCACATTACAGGTAAGTTGAAAAGTTCATTTTTTCCTATTTTTTCCCTATATCTGTTGCATCATATATCCTATATTATAGTTCTTTCTTTTGAAATTCTTATAAACTTAGTTTGTTGTTGAAACTTTTTGAAAAAATTTTATGGTTTTTGGGGAACAATGATTGAACCAAATTACAATCCATCGAATTAATGCGTTCATATTCTAAAGATGTTTACCTGTTGGAGGAGTTTTAAAAGTTCATTCCCAACAAAACTAAGAGAGTGTTTCTTCCAGGGGTGGTGTTATGTTCCGTGCAGATTCTCTTGAATTGAATTACAATTATTCCAAATTGAAGATCTGGGTTGAGTCATATAGTAATTGTTTTAAACCCTACTCATTCTTAAAAGAAAGAGCAGCCACTCGGTCTAAAATGGTTAGTATAGTATCATTTATCATTTTGATCCCTTTGCTCCAAATTTGATAACCAGTTTTTTATTGCTAATATTTTAATCATTGATATACGAGTGCAGAGTGCCTCAATAAAAAATATCAAGTCTTGATTACAATTATTGACAACAGTTCAGGGAATCTCCTAAACATTGTCTACCAGAGATTCTGGATGAGAGTAATGCCTATTTTTATATTCGTGATAGCTTGTCACCTTACCATTTAATCTCCAGTGCTCAGATTAAAGATTTATAGCTTAGGGAATTTCGTTGGAGACACATCGGGATTGTGTTGCAGCGCAAAGTTTCATCTTGTCAGTCCATATAATATTTGGTTGTACAATATTGGTTGAGACTTGGGTATTAGTGGATCTCTAAGGATGGATCCTAAAATGTTTCATATGAAAATGCTTTCACTATCTGAATTGCCTTATTTTGAATATTTCATATGAAAATGCTTTCACGATTTGCCTTCCCCGTTTTGAAACAGATCTGGTTCTTTCGACCTTCCAATCTGGTGCAACTTGTTCTCTCCGTATCAAATTCAAAAGAACATATATGCCTTCTTTTTTTTAATTGAAAATAACATTTAATATAGAGGGATGTGCAAAATAATAAGTTTAAATGGATAAATAATAACCTCCTAAAATTTTCTAAATTTGTCATTTTCAGGTTTCTTTTATATATTAAACCTAGCCCACAATTATACCAAGAATATGAAGAAATAGTTCGCAAGGTGGCTTTCATTCATGAGAAAGGAAACTCCTATGAATTCATTCACTTAGCTTTCCTGCATTAACAATGCACGGTACATATCAGATCCAGCCATCCAAACAAATCATTTCAACATAGGATAAGTTACTTTCTAAATGCGGGTTTTTAACCTGCAAACAACCTTTTTCACCTCCGTTTCACTTGTTTATTTCTTTAATGGAAATGAAAGGAATCTTTCAAGCATTTGACACTAAAACAATTCCACCTTTACGTGAAGGTCAAAAAGGAAATTTCTTTCGCGTACCATCAAGTTCAACCGAACACGCAAACAAAATTTCTTTCCCTTTACTTTCAAAACTTACATCGATGGTAGGATTAAGCAATAAAAGAGATGATTGACTTGAACTTTGTTATTACTTTGTCCCATGGTTGGAATTTGATGGGTAGATTGTGCATTGTGCGACAATTTAGCCGTCAAATACGACTGACACTCTAGCCTACCCCTCATCAAACAACTTTGAAAGATGTAAAACGTTTAACCGTCCTTCGATCAACCATGCCTATGATAATTATGGACCCAATATAGCACAAATAATTTCCAAGGGGTGGACATGGACCTTTAACGCACTCGAAACAAATGTTGTAAATGACTTATTGACTTAAGCAAGCCCCCCAAGTAACAAGGGTTTTATTGGAACTTGAAAGAGCATCTTCGAACATTAGGAGGCAACCTATTTTGGAAAGGTTATAAAATTTGTCAATTTCGTGCAATGTAAGTGATTTGTATTTATCTTCTAGCTTGAATGATAATTTGTTTATTAATTTCTATCTTCAATGATTTTTTTAATATATCATGATTTTTCTCAAATTTATGCCTTACGGCGTTTCCTTTGCAACATTTGGTGCAATTGCTAGTATATATACGTCCCTTGACCATGTTATAAATATGTTAGATAGCTTGGGTGAGAGTTTCGTCGAAAAAAAAAAACCATTAAAAATAATTAATAAAATCAAGTCATTATACAGATCATACGTGGATATGGTGAGAGATTCAAATTTGAGATTAAAAGAAATCCCACATTTGTCGGGCAGAGTTGGCACATTGATTAAGAATGATGACGCTTGGCATATTGTAACAACATTTGAATGAGGAATGCGGTGCTTTGCACTCAAATAATGGTCAAATAATGGTCGGTCAGCCACTTCGTGTTCAAATTTAAGCACCAATATCCCAAATTTGGGGTAAATAGAAGTAGTCTACATTTGGATTTGCATGCTTGTCAAAGAATACAAAGAAGGCATGGGTCAAATCGAAGGTTGATTGTTGTGATGTGCTATCTGTGCGAATAACAAGTTCTCTTAGCTGTGAAATAACTGGTAGCCAAATTGTGCAGTTGTCAAATGTTTTTAAAATCGAAAAATAGTATCCCACTCAAATTCCACGAAACAAATTTTAATTGTTTATAACTTTTGTAATAATATGACACATCCACCAAAAGAGACATGTTTCCAGTCGTATGTGAGTGTTAGGGACTTTAGTAGTTTGTGAACCAATATTTATATACAATGATTTTTTAAACGACGAATATTATATATAATTGTATGTATAATACATAATTTATAATATTAACATTTTAGTAAAAGTTTTACATAATGTGACTTAAATTATATATATAATATATAATAGAATACAATACATCATATTATTTTATTTATATTTAATTTTCCTAATATACAATACGTGTTAAAATTATTGCTTAATATTTATGTACATGTTGTTTTTATATTTATTAAAATTAATATATTTGTGCTACTACTATATATATATAAAGTTATGTATTTTTTAATATCATTTATTTTTACATTATTCATGATATTTAAAATGTTGTATTAATTATTTGTCTCTTTGATGTTGTGAATGTACCAAGTGATGTGGAGAAGATCAACAATACGTAAAGCTCAATGTGGAATGTCGAATGATGTGGCAACTGAGGGTGTCACATTACCTTTTCATGACCATCATTATGAACACGTAAGGTAACAAAGAGACACTAACAATCTAGCACACAAACGAACAATCGTAACGACCATAATGAAGGATATGCCAAAACATGAATAAATCTTGAATAGTTTGAAAGTTCCAAAGTCAAGCAATAACAATCAAGAAAGCCATCAACGATCAAAATGCCAAGAAAGAAGAGAATTTTTTAACATGTAAGATGAAGGATCCCCATGGTTTTGTCAAAACAATTATGGGGGGTTGTGGCCAACAACAATGTCGACTCACTAGGAAGAAGCAGTTATCTTTGGTTTAAAGATACGAAACCTGTGAAAATGAAGGAACTATAGTTAAATGATTCCAAATTCCAAATTCAAATATCCTAGCAGTTTCATCCCTATCACATACTGTTAACAGAAAGAAATCATATTCATCATTTTTCATGAACTTATAAAAAATTTACCCCATGAATTTAGTTTATTCTAGCAAATATGCAACAATCAACCTTGTTGGCCATCAGTTTCCAAGTAAACAAGGTAATCAAGTAAGTCATAGTGTTAAATTAACTTCCATACCATAGCCATGGCCATTGTTGCCAGTAGGTGTCTATAGCCTCGACAGAGATGCCTTTTAACCCTTTTAAGTGCCAGTGTCCCATCTATTAGGAATAAATGCATAGTTGCAAAATATGATCTTAAACTTATTTGAATGTCAACAGAAGATCATTGTCCTGGTTTGGTGACCATCTAATGGCAATTTCATTAACAGGATCTAACACATTGAACAAGTCGGCTCGTGATGAGACCTCTTGTCTTTCAACCTTGCGGTAGAAAGCCATTAACTTGGCCTGGTGACTTATAATGGTAATGTCACAATGTTAGAACCTATGATCATTATAGGTCAAATCATGATGATACCTCCTATGCTTCAATTGAACATTTTGTTTTTTAGGTTTATTTATGGTTATTGTTAATCTCATAGGGATTACTTAATATATGGGGGGGAAATTGCTCCTTACAAGTGATGGATGGTGTAAAAAGTTTTAAGGTAACTAATATTTACTTCATTGTACTTTCCCCTTAGTAATTGAATACTTTAATTAACTAAATGTTTTTTTCTTTCTTGAAAATGGGGTTAAAAGATATCTCATTAGAAAATAACGAAAAAAATTAAAGACAAAGAACCAAAACCAAGGACTTCACTGGTTAGGAAAGCTAAAAATGGGCACACGATATCATTTTTATTGAAACATTCCTTAAGGATAAGGCCTCGTTAATATGACAGAGCACGAAAATCATTTGACCAATGATTATGCCAAGCTGAAAGAAAAATAAAAATAAAAAAAATTATTCCCTCATTTTATTGGAAAGTGAAATGAAAATAAAGCCAAACCAAATTGAAACAAATACTATCAAATCAGGAAGAAAGCTATTGAGAGAATGAGCCCTTAGATAAACCTTACAACATAACATAAAATAAATTAACATAAAATTGCATAAAATGATGATTATGTTAAAATTATAGATTTTATCTTGTAAATTAATTTGTTAATAAAGCTCTTGATTTTAAAGCATAGTATTTGTATGATTTAGTAGGAACTTCTTTCTTTTGTGAATCACGCTTAAAACTAATTTGCAAGTCTCTAAAGATCATTTTTTTGGAATAAGACTAACAATCAGTTTTAAAAAGTATGAAGTAAAACAAGAAGCAAACTTTGAAAGCAGGAAAAGGAAATTCCCTAAATGAATTATATTGATTGTTCTTGACAACTTCTTTTGCTAGCAAAAGCCAATGCTAAAATCAAACTCATAAAAACCTGTGAAAGAGAAAAGACAAAAAATAAGAAACAAAAATGAGAGAATAACAAACTAATCTAGGGGAAATGAAGATCAACGGTGTACACATTCCTAAATGAAATGAACCATACCATTTTACCTTATATATCTTGTTCCTTCTGATAGTATATATATATATATATATATATATTATATATATAATTATATATTATATATAATATTATATATATAATTATATACATAATAAGTTAACAAGATACATTTTCACCAAGTTTGCATATGTTGAAAATCATCAATATTGAAACTAAAGGTTAAGAAATGTGCTACAAAGATTATTAACAAGATAAGGTAAAGTGTGAGAAGATATTTTATGCCAAAGTTGGAAGGTTTGTCTTGCAAGAATTTTTTATTAATCTAAACTCTCATTCTAATCATTATGCAATTATGTATACTAAAGGTAGAAATGAGCGTTATAATTGAGTTAGCATCCTATAATATGAGGTTTACCATTGTAAATTAATGATAATGATCAAATAAAAACTTGACTAATGATAACCCATTATAAGTAAGATGATAGCTTAGTGAATGGTAAAAAAATCATTCCTATTCCTTAAAATACCATAATTACTTTATTTTATAAGAAAATAAAAACAAACTAAACAAAGCTAAATTTATTCCTACTCTAACTCTTTTGAAGGAAAATGACTAGGTATAGTCATATTTCCAATGCAACCAAGAAATCACTTTATTTCCTGCACAAATATGTACAACAAATATTAAACAAAAATTGAACAAATATCACAATAAAATAAAATTTATGTGCACCTATTGCTAATGTACTTATAAAAAGAATTCTATTTGCAATCACCCTTTCTTCAAAGATGTCGTTCAACAAAATCTCTAATGGATCATAAAAGTATACATGAATATTCACTAGAGACTAGAGGAGATGAAATGGAGGAATGGATGAACAATCTTTAATGTTATGTACATGAGAAAAAATGTTAATGATTAGCTTATAAACTGAGTCATCCAATTGACCTTCAAATTGATACTTATGGGGATCATTGGATGAGTTAGGTGATTGGCAGAAAAATGGATTTATATTATTAAGTGCTTGAAAAATCAAGTTGTTACGAATTAGATTTTGAACTCTATGTACTTTTAATGACACACTTAATAAGTATTTAACGTCAATTTCTTCAAAATGTCAACCATTAGTATTTACCCTATGGTTAGGGGACAATAAAGACCGATTTACAAAAGATCCCTACCCACAAGTCTTGATTTGAATGAAATAATCGGTATTGGTGTAAGCATCTACTTGTGGAAATGATAAAGGTTCAAGATCAATATCAAAGATAGGAAGTTGATAATCGAAAATGGGACCGGAAAGGCCATTACAATTTGATGCAATTTCAAAATTAAATTCTTCATTGGTAACATTGGTAAAAGGAAAGTATTCATCTTGAAACATATATGAGTTATGAGAAGTATGAGAAATTGATTTAGTTATCTTATGTTCTACATAACTATTGTAAATAATTTGACTATAATTCTCCTCCTTTACAAAAATGTTAGATCCATCAAAATGATCAAATTAAAATTTAAGAGAATTCTCATAATCATGAAAATTGTAATCGATTGATAACTCATTACCCTGATTAAATTTGTGTGACAATTCATTACTAATAAGGTCTAAAGTAATTCCTTTGTCTTCTTTGAAATCGTATGTGTCAAAAGGAATCAGTGAAGATTTAGTAAAAGAAATGTCTTTGTTGAACAAATTTTGGTAAAGGGAGTAATGACTATCTATAGAGATGAACATGAAAGGTTATTTACCTAAACATGTTTCATTTTCATTTAAACATCTTCTAGATTCAAGCTCTTGTGAAATGTTTTCATTTTCCTAAGAATGAGTTTCTAATTGAGTTTGGATAATAGCATGAGATAAATCAAAAGTATCATTTATACAATGCACATCATTTGCATTGTGAATTTCCACTTGTTAATTTTCTCTATTAGTAGTAATAGTGGATTCATTTGAATTGTCAGCAATATTATCAAGATTAAGATTAACGATAAGATGATGATGTAGGTCTATGCATTGCTAAGATATATCATTCATAGATTGTGCATTGTTAATTTGATTTGATTCAGACGTGCTATTTAAAATGGGCGAATCTTTAACAACCAATACATTTTCCTCACAAGGAGAAGAAAGAGAAAGTGTTTCTTGTAGCCACTCCATAAATTCCTTGTTTTTAGGTTGGTATTTAGAATCAAATTTTAAACATACCAATTTGAATATGAGAACGAAATCAACTAAGTTTTCATTTTCTAACTTTCTCAAATTCTCAATTTCTTCACATACTTGATCACGATTACAATTCACAAATGCATGAAGGAGTATCGATGCACATTCGTCCCAACATGGAATCAAGGCAAATGGAAGCGATTCACAACAATGTTTGGAAATTCTCGTAAGAGGTACTGTGAAAATCCTACATAGATCAAGTTCGTCAAGGTCAATACCAGAATGAGAAAAATTTAAAGAAAACTGAAGAATATGTTCAAATAAAGAGGTATTACCTTCTTCGTCGATTTTTAACTTTGTCAAGGGTCTTGTGATTTCAATCAAAGTGTTACAATTCAAGGGTTGAGGGATACAAATCCAAACAAAATATTTAATATGAGCCATCTAGACAGATTAGAGTTTATGATTTAAGACTCAACAAATACACTTTAAGAGGGCCTTCTTTCTAGCGCCAAAAATGTTGTTTGCCCAAAATTACCATTTAACATTATAAGGGAGACCACCTAGTCGAGAACTTAAAGCAGCTCCTTTTTCATTTGGAATGATGGTTCCAACTGGTTAAACTTGGTCCAATTACCTTCTCTCTATCGTTGTTGGCTTAAAGTATATCTTTTACTTACCAATAGAGAAGAGACATTAGATTAACCCGCTTGCTGAGCTTAGGCAAGAAAGTGATCCTTAAGCTGAATTAATGGCTCAGCTAAACCACACCTAGGTTTTAGCTATGTCAATCTAAGTGCTAGTCTTTCCTAGATGTAAGCGTTATTCTAACCTTAAATCTACTTATACTATGTTAAGTTAATAATAACCTAACACGAATGTTAATAATATGTTATATACTAATATGATAATATATATTTCCTATATTATATTAGTTATTACCTAATGTTATAAAACCTTATATAACCTCTAATATATTATTAAATACTATCCTAACTATATAAATTTATATCAAGCTATGATAAGTAATTTTTTATTACACTGAGTATTACCATACTAAAGAATAATATACCACTAAATATATTATGCTATGATATAACTATTCTAAAATATATTAAATATTATAATACTATGCTATGTGTAAGGTGAATGTTATTATTTCTAATACTAATTTATTATGATACTTATTAAAATTATTCTACAACTAAATGTCAAAAACAACAAAAACGAATTATAGGTTTCTTAAAAACTAATAAATGTTAATTTTAATTTAATCTAAAAATAATAATAAAGCATAAGTTTATCTACAAAATGTACAAAAATAATATATATATATATATGATTCCTTTGGTATTGATCTTTAACAATTTGGATGAAAGATAGGATCATACAAGAGAATTGATCAACATGAGGGCTCGATCAAGCCATAACGTTGCTTGCCTCTGCGAGAGAGGACTTTAGATGAAAATGTGATCTTACATTATGAAGTTGACCAGTTGTATGAGAATATGAAATGGGGATACTTGAGAGAGATTTCGTCACATTCAATGAAACGGGAATAGTCCTTGTCTCATTGAGTGAGGGAGAAAATGAATGGAATTTGTTTAGAAAGTATGAATTCAATATTAAATTTTCCATTATGTCCCGGAGATAGCTCATTAAACATAACAATGATTAGAACAAAATGAAATCACAATTTGTTTGTAAGTAGTTATCAGTAAAGTACGAACTAATTTCATTGAATCCACCTTCAAATTTTGCTTCAATTATGCAAATAACTTTACAGAAACCAATTAGCAGAAATAGATGGACAATACAATAGTGAAAATGTACATTATCCTACTAATATTTAACAGAATTGAATTAGAATTAGGTAGCTTAACAGAAGTAAATAAACTCATAAATAATCACAGTAATGCGAGAAAATGCAAGTTATATTAATCATTGTGAAATCAATTTGTACAATGCTTGAAAATCCTGATTATTTTTCAGAATCGACTCTCAAAGAATGAATTGCTTTCACTAGTGTGCACAACAACTCACTTGATTTCACCACAACTCCTTACAATGTGAGAAACGATAAATTTCATAGAGAAGAATAACTCGTGCAATAGTGCTAAGGCCTTTTGTCTTTTGACAAAATCATCATTCTTCTCTTTATCTCTCCCTTTCAATCATAAATCTCTTTCTCAAGCTAAAAAAGAAAACAAAATAAACATGAAGAGACAAGAGCGCCTCTCCAGGAGAATCTCTGTCCGTAAAATTTCTTCCTCCCCCGTCTTTTAAAGCCTACACTCTATTTAAATAATTTCTAAATCCCCTCGGGGTCTCCTTTTTTCTCTTGAACAGTTCCCCCAAAATTGGAGAAAAAAATAGATTCCAAAATGGTGAAATTTATTTCCTAGATTATTGTTGATATGTGTTTCCCTTTTCGTGGTTGAATGAGTATGAGTCATAATGAAGGTATCCTTTCTCCAAATTTCTTGATATCATGAAACTGATATCTTTGCAACATCTATCTCATTCTTAGCTTCATTTGGTTATCAAACTGGTTTTTCTTATGGTGCATGATAAAAATGGAAATGTTGTATTAAAAGAAATAAAACCCACTGGTTAGCTCTACAAAAAAGAGTCTGAACCAGGAGAGTCTAGCTCTGCAAAATGCTCTACATTGTTCATGTACATCACACATTATATAGTAATCATGGTTTTTAGGGAAGTTAGAACAATAATCTAAGAAATAGAAACTAATTCCTATCCTGAGGTCACGTGAACCAACTCACACTATTCTAGGATATTATCCATTATCTTCAACACTCCCCCTTAATGGAGAAGGGGTTCACAAATATGCCTAACATTTCCCTAAACATTTCAAACTTAATCCCACCAAGAGGCTTAGTGAACATGTCTACAACATTATCACATGTATTACAATATACCAAATGGATTTCTTTGGATTTCACTTTCTTCCTGATGAAGTGGAATTGTGTATCAATATGTTTAGTGTTTTTTTGGAACACCAGATTATTAGAAAGTTTGATTGAAATTTGATTGTTGTTGCGTCTATTTGTTCTTCCCCGACATCCTGGAGAAGTCTCCGCAACCAAACTGCCTCACACGTTGCTGCACACATGGCTTGATACTCTACTTCCGCTGAGGATAAGGAGACTATGTTCTTCTTCTTACTGCTCCATGTGATCACCTTGGATCCAATGCTGAATGCACAACCTATTATGGATCTGCGATCATCTACATTTCCAGCCCAATCTAAATCTGCAAATCCTGTCAATCTAACATTAGAAGAGTCAGTGTAAATAATATCGTAATCTATAGTACCTTGTAGATACCTCAAAACACTTTTTGCTGCATTCCAATGGCTTTCAAGTGGCTTGGACATATATTGGCTTAGCACACTGACTGCATGCCAAATCTGGTCTAGTGGTGGTTAGGTAGATTAGACTCCCAACCAGTTGTCTGTAAAGTGTTACATCTGCCTCCTTTGAGCCATCTTCACTCTGAAGTTTGATGTTTTTTTGTAATGGTACTATTGCAGGCTTACACTGATCCATCCTAAATCTTTCTCATAGGCCTTTGACATACTTTCCTTGGGACAGAAATGTTTGTCCTGAACCTCTCCAAATCTCAAGACCCAAATAGTATCTCAACTCACCAAGGTTTTTCTTTTCGAACACCTGTGACATCTGTTTCTTGATTTCTTTGATTAGATATGTAGCATTACGTGTAATGATCAAGTCATCTACATACAAAGAAATTAACACTATACGCCCTTGTTCATCTTGCATTGTATAAAGATTAGGGTCATTTTTACTTTTGTTGTAGCCAGCTTGCAAAAAAATGAGTCAATCTTTTCATACCAAGACCTGGGTGCTTTCTTTAGTCCATAAAGTGTTTTCTTCAATCTATAAACTAAATTTTATTTCTCTTTCTGGACAAACCCTTTAGGTTGCTCTAAATAAACCTCCTCTTTTAGTTCTCCATTTAAAAATGCAGACTTTACATCTAGTTGGTGTATCATCCAATGTTTCTTAGTAGCTAAAGCAATTAACATTTTGATAGTGTTTAGTTTAGCTACAACAGTGAAGGTTTCTTCATAGTTTATACCTTATTTTTGTGAATACCCATTTGCTACCGATCTAGCTTTTAATTTTTCTATGGTTCCATCTGCATTAATCTTCGGTTTGTATAACCATTTACAACCTATGGTTTGTTTTCTTTTAGGAAGTTCAACTAGTTCCCAAGTGTTGTTCCTGATTATTGATTCATATTCCTATTCCATGGTTGGTTTCCATTCTCTACATTCATTTGATTCTTTATAACTAGAAGGTTCAACCATATTCATCATACTAGTTATAAAAGCATTTTCCCTATATCTTGCAGGCAATTGAGCTTTCCTACTTGATCTCCTGAGAGGTGGGGTAGCTTCAAACCTTATTTGATCATTATTTTCTTCCTACTGTTGTTGCTGTTGTTGCTATTGTTGTTGCTATTCATCTTCTGCTTTTGTCTTTTGCTGATCTTGATTGTTTTCTGCTTCTTCTTCCACCAAGTACGGAATATCCCATTCCTCATTGTGCTTTTCAGATTCTTCATGATCCTGCTCATGGAATATGACATCTCTACTAGCAAAAATCTTGTGAGTAGAGGGATTAAATAATCTATAAGCTTTATGTTGTGAACAATACCCTATAAAAGTACATATGATGACTTTCGAATCTAGTTTTCTTCTATCTTCCTTTGGAATATGGGAAAATGCTTTAGATCGAAATACTCTTAAGTGTTTTACTGCAGGCTTAAATCCATATAATGCTTCATAAGGAGTTTTAAACTCAAGACTCTTTGTAGAACTCCTATTTTTCAAATAAACTGTAGTATTCAATGTTTCAGCCCAAAAACCATTTGAAAGATTCTTACCTTTCAACATGTTCCTAGCACATTCCACCAGTGTTTTGTTCTTTCTTTCAGTAACTCCATTTTGCTGTGGAGTATGGGGTGTTGTGAACTGTTGCAATATTCCATGGTCTTTACAATACCTGATAAGCTCATCTTTCTTGTATTCTCCCACCTTGATCAGATCGGAGAATTTTTATCTGTTTCCCTGTTGCCTAATCATGTTTTTGAATTGCTTAAAGTATTCAAATGTGTGACTCTTCTTACTCAAGAAATATACCCAAGAAAACTTTGTGTAGTCATCAATAAATAGTAAAAAATATAGTGCACCTCCTAATGATTTTGTTTGCATGGGTCCTGTTAGCACTCTAGGAAACTCTCCTAGGTTGTAGCTTGGGGATGCTTGGTAACATATACATCTTCAATATCGTTCTCTGAACTGTTGGAATGGATTGGGGTTTGGATCAAGTCAGATGATTGTTTCAACTTTGTTTTCACTCAAGACATGCATGAACACCCTCAGTTTGACAAGGCCTTCGACCACTAATGCTCAATCGTTTATAGATTCAATGAATAAATGGAGAATCCTGACTATACCAATAGATACATATATAAACATATATGAATGGCTAGCTACAGAAAGTAAATGAAGCTTGCAAATCTAATTTATCAACGCAGAGATAAGATGACAATTATCTGGGATTAGATACAGAAGAAAACATGAATAACCTATTCAAGCGCAAGCCTAGAACAGAGAAGAAGACGAGAATTAAACATGCAACAACAAAAGAAGCTTGTATCACTGGAATGAAGATGAGATGTTGGGAGGAACAGAGTATCCATAGTCTCCAAAAATTGAACCATTGATACTTCAAACTTTCAACCATTTATAGGCTTTTTACAATGCCCTCGAACCCTCTGAGGCTCGAGATGTCTTAATCTATCCCCTCTGTCTTCTCAACTACTTGATGCCATAGCTAGACAAACATGAGTTCAGAGGTCTCTTTTCTTGACAACACAGTAACCATATTCTGGTAATTTTGTCACGCTGTCAGATGGCTCACTTGTGCCAGCGACGTTCCATGACCATTTCTGTTGGTTCGGCTGCATCGTGCTATTGTTTTTCCCCTTTCAGCCATATATTCTGTTATTTTAGTTCAACTGTCTGACTATCAAAAAACATTGACAGAGCCAACAAATGACCTCTCCGGGTGACTGGTGGGAAGTGGGATATAGGGCCATTGGATCGATATGATCAATGGACAGGATCATATCACAGAGATAGAGAAATTAATATAACATCGGTGGATTTGAAAGCAAAAGGTGGTATTTCGGGCGAGATCATAAGAGGTAAGTGGTAATTCTAATTGGCACCCAATTCCACTCATCAAGTGACACATAGCCGTGAGGAGGAGAGAGGAAACCGCCTTATCAGGCGGGGATCCCTCTCGCTTGTTGCCCGAGCGATATGTGTGATAGCCGTTAGATCTAGCCGAAATGGTCTAGCAGTGGTGATTGGTCGAAGCGGGTGAGCGTAAATCATTAGTTGGATGAAGTGTGGATCGTCAAATCAGTGGCAAGATTGACAGCAAGGATTGGAGAATGGAGAGTGTAGCAGAAAGGAGATGAACTGAGAGCGAGCCCGCCGATATTTATGAGTGCGGGTGTATAATTTTTGAAGTCCGGCTTATGGCCAAAGCAGAGCAAGAGGAGGCATGGACCATCAGAGCTAAAACAGGGGACATTTCTGTTAAAATAGCAGCAGTGCACCTCAGGGCTAATACTGGCTCCTTCTGAGGATGAAAGCCTCCCTGTGAGGTTTCAAAAACTGTAGACTACTGCCTTTCCAGTAACAACCAAAATAAACTTATCTCCTAGTGTTCCATTGGGCATGGAGTTTATTTGCATAGAACACAAAAACTGAAAAAACCTTTTACAATATTAAGGCCTTAAAGCCTCATATGAAGTGAAGTTTCAAAAATCACCCATTGACTGGGCCATCAAAAACACCTTCCCCCTCCAAATTGTGCAGAAAGAAAGTATTTTTCATCTCAACTTGAGCAATGACAAATGGTCTCGTCCATAAGGCATAAAATTTACCATGGTTGCCCTTATTTTCCTTCAATGCATCCCATTTGAGAACCCAGTCACCAACCTGAAAACTGTCCATATTTTCCTTTCTATCAAAGGTTTCTTTGATCTTCTTTTGATGAATTCTTAACTTCTCAACCAGTTGTTCTCTGATCTGTTGTAATTCAACCAAGTTACTCATTCTCCTCGCCATGTCATTCTCTTCATCTTGTTCTTCTTGAGAGACTTTGGTCGATCTGAGCTTAATGGCTCGGGCTTGACTTGAGCTAAGCCCTGGAGGGACTTCAAGCTTCTGCAAAAAATGAACTACACTAGAATACCATTCACATGTGGCTATATTTTCAGCCAAAGAATGATTCTTCTCTTTCTCTTCTACCACTTCCTCTGTTCGCTCACCACCTAAATTTGAACCCATGCAATTGATGTCTAACAAACTGCAATTTTCCTCAGCCATAAATTTAGCCAAGCCCTGGCCTTTGACAAGCTTGGTGGGCTTCACCTCTATGTTGAACTCTATGAATTTTGCAATCCATTTAGCTCTCTTTCCATCAATATCTTGCTGATTTAGGACATCTTTTACTGAGGCTAAAGATACATATGCAACCACTTTGGAATGCAGAATATAAATTCTAAATGCTTTTACAGATTTTATGAGAGCATAAGCTTGTTTTTCAATAAGGTCATACCTTAGTTCAGGGTCCCTCAGAGTTTTGTTGAAAAAGGCCACAGGGTGCTCTACACCTTCATCATTTTTCTGCAATAGAACTGCTGCAAGTGTATCATAAGAGGCAAAAGAGAAGATATAAAACTCCCTGGTATAATATGGACTGATTAGAGTGGGAGCTTCCATGATAGCTTGTTTGATGGCTTCAAAAGAGCTTCTTGTACCATCTGTCCATTTTATTTCTGATCCTTTCTTCAGCATGGAAGTGATGTGCTTCACTAGCTCTGCAAAGTTTGGAATAAACCTCCTAACAAAGTTAATCTTTCTCAGGAAAGATTGAATGTCCCTTTTTGACCTTGGGATGGACAATGTCTGAATTGCTTGAAATATTGCTAGATCGATCTTCACACCTTCAGTAAAAACAATATGTCCCAGAAGTTTGCCTTCTTCTAGAGAAAATTGTGACTTCTTTGGGTTCACAATAATTCCAAACCGTCTGCATTTTAGAAACACCTTCTTCAAATGCTGCAAATGGTCCTTGTGACTACTGAAAAAGACTGTTATGTAATCAAGGTAAATAAGGACTGTTGAGAATGCAACAAGATGATGGAGCTTAGTGGAAAGGAGTCACCTTCACTAAGTGGGCCCGCAGGCAAATTATGGCGCAAAGTCTATTTTTAGACATATGGATCATGTCTATGAGTTGCAGGATGCTTTTTATGGATGATTGGTCAAGTTGGCAAAAATAGATGGACTTCTATTTTTAGACAACAACGGTGACACTGTCAAGTCTAAATATAGAGCAGTCAAATATTATTAGCTCATAATAATATTTAGAAACTTTATCTTATTCTCTTGGAGCACCTCAATTGGAGCTACAGATGTGGCACATGCAGCTGACAGAAGGAATCACGTGGTTACCTATGGGTTGACTGAGCTATTGCATGCAGGACTTTAGTTAGAACTCATCTGGTTGAGTTTAGTGGAGCTGGAGGTGGAGTTGATGGAGTTGTGTTCAGTTTGACATGGTTGAACTGGTTGTATTTAGTCTAACTGGCAAATAGACTAAGTGATGAGTTGTGTTAAT
>APFE031533583.1:28119-59992 GCA_000404065.3 Pinus taeda | reverse complement strand
TATATCTTTTTACTACACAAATACACACACATACAAACTTTCTTATATGAATATTCTTGTATTTTAGAAAAACAAAAGCAATTCTTACATAGAGGGGAATTGCATGTCAATTGAAGGGTAATCTAGGTATCTTGAATCAGTGTAATCCCATGACCTTGCTAACCCTACCATATATACATATTATGTAACTATAAAAATATATACATATGTGTACACATAAATATGAAATAACCACCTAGTCATTCACAATCCTTTTTGTGTAAAATCATTTTCAGATAGCTAAATATAACAAAATTAACCACTCCCTGTAAACAAGAAGAGACTTACATATAGAAAATACTTGTAGTTACCTCTACTTTCTATTTAGCATCAAAGGCAAATCTTATCACATAGTCTCATCCCCATGTAATAGATAACCAAAACTTATATGAACCCTTGAATATGTAATAGGAGTCGCAATGTTCCTCCAAACTAATGAATTGTTGTATCAATAGTTCTCCCCAATTTCTAGACTCCTTTTTAGTCAAGTAATAAATCAATAACTTCATTGAATCACCTTGTCGAGTTCTGAGCAATGTCCTACTAAAACTAGGTTGAATATTTATTCACACAAGTTTAGTCTTTATCTCCCACTAGAACCATGTTATTTTTTTCATATGTCCTTTCTCTCCCATGATTATGTTCTTAATTCATCTTCCACTCATGAAATTTATCTCCATTCGTGATAACTCTCGTGATTGGAAAATCATTACCCGAGAGGATTGTCTCATTTCTATGTCTTTGTCCCTTCTTGGACCATAACTAGTTCTAACTATTTCCAAACAATTGTGAGTCTAACTACTCACACAATGGCTCCTCTTGTATTTTCAAATAAAAAAATAAGTGAATTGATATTTATTCATAAAGATATATTTAACATTTACATTTGCCAACAGGCTTTAGTCTTGACCCCACAATCAATTCTTCAACAATATTTACAAGTAAATACAAATAATAATATTTGAAAATATAATTATGCCAAGGGTATCATAAGGAGATTGGGCTACTTAGTCCCTTTTTCATGTTTTTATTGACTCCACTTTTTATGTGTTCAAGTATTTTGGAAAAAATCATCCATTTTGTTGACATTTTGAGCCAAGTCATTAAAAATATTTGTATCAAGGCCACTTAGCTTGATGGAGATCTCACACACTAAAACTTTTAATTATTTTATATCTATTTCTCCAAGTTTGTTGGATGTTTCTATTTTTAATATTCACTATCAAAGTCTTTGGTAGGTGATGCAGTGCTCAAATCATAATGTTCCAATATAATTGATTGAAATTATCTATTTACCTCATTAAGAAAAAGGAAGAATTATTTGTGAGTGTATGAATTTGTGAAACATATGGATAAGGGAAAAGGCACATGGCATGGGTGTGTGGAAAATGTTTGAGGGTGAATTTATATGTGGTGTGTATGGAAAATAATATGCACCATATGGAAAAGGGCAAGGGAATTTGGGTGAATTTGGTCACTGAATAGTTGCAACATAGAGTGGAATGAAGGAGATTAGAAGATGAACATAGACTAAAATTGGAAGGGTTGTGATGTGAATTGGAACATGGGAGAATAGAAGATGAACACATACTAGAACTAAAAGGGCTTTGATGTAGACTAGAACATGGGGTCCTAAGTGATGAGGTTGTGGACTTGACGGCACCATAGAATGAATGGCCAAGGGCATAGTGACAAAAAAGAACAAGGGTACGGAGTGTTGGAAGGGATGTATAGACCGATAGGTACAGTCAAAGGAAAATATATGGACAAGTCAGCCAAGGATGATAGTAAGGTTAAGGGACAAGGAAAATGGATGGATGTGGTAAGCCATGGATGACAACATTGGAGAGATCATGAAAGCAAGTGAGGGTTGCAAGAGGAGAGTTAGGAAGGAAATGAAAATGTGTACCAAGCCAAGGGAAATAGTGGATGCAATAGAGAAGAGAATGGTTACAAGGGAAAATACAAAAGAAAACACAACAATGGAATGAAAATTATGATAATGTCAACACAAAGGGAGAAAACCAAAACTCTAATACTAATTACCCCATGTGTATATATATAACATTATTATATAATTTAATTTATCAATAATCTTTTTTTTTTTATATCTAGCTGAATCGACAACGGCGATGGTATCATACTCGCGATACATGTAGTCGAATCCCACCGGCTACCACTATAACAGCTAGGAGGAACCACCCATCCCGCAAGGAACAACCCCTCAGGGTAAGATGAGACTTGAACCCGCGAACGGCACAGTGACACGAATGACTTACCAAACTGTTCGCTAATCACAAGACCAAACCCTTGCGAGCTTCAATTTATCAATAATAATTATACCATTTTTAATTATTTTATTATATATATTTTTAAATATATTATATGGTAGAGATATACTTGTTTCTTGTTTTCAAATTTCATTGAAAAATTAATGAATTAAAAAATTCCAACTACATAATATAATCTAAATGAATTAAAAAATTCCAACTACATAATATAATCTAGAATATGAATAAAATAATTATATTTCCAAACTGAATTTGCTGATATTTAAATATTAACTTTTGAACTGTATTTAAATTTTAAAAACTGAATACGACAAACATGGAGAAAAATAATAATGGACCAGGACACCCTAATAATTCCTTGACAATTTTTCATCGACCATTTTTATGTTTTCCATATCCATGATCTACTTTCTACTATTTTTGTGATTGTGAGAGTCAACTTTATGATCCGACATAACATATTTCTTACGCGTTTTGATGCATGATTTGTCGCGTTGAGACTTGAAGCTAAAGGATGCGCTGAATTGGGTTAAAATCGCTGGGTCAAATGATCTAGACTCTCCCGATAGAGTGAATTGAAATGTTTTATTCTATAAAATTAAAAATTTTATTTTTAATTTAATTATTAATATTTAGTTGATTATAGGGATTCAGATTTATTTATTATATATAAATAAAAATTGAGATTTATTATTATTATTATTATTAAATTAATTAATTAAAAAATAATATAAATAAGTGTAATATTTTATTAGGTAATGAGTAAGCCCGAACTCAAATGAGTGTCTGAGACATTTTGTTCGTGGGATAATGGAGATGAGTTATGTTTATTATAGAAAAAAAATTAGAATTTTAATTTAATTATTAATATTTACTAAGTCTAATAGACTAATTCCTCTAGTAAATAAGTGTAATATTATTATTAAGGTAATGAGTAAGCCTAAATTCAATGACTGTTTGAGACCTCTTTGTTCGTTCTTAGCCATTAGGGCCACTCAAGTTGTATATACTCATAATTGAAAAGAATATAAAAATAACTATTGTAGGAGAGTAGCCATTAGGGCCACTCAAGTTGTATATACTCATAATTGAAAAGGATATAAAAATAACTAGTGTAGGAGAGGCCAACCTGAATAAGTAAAGGGACCACTTCAACTAATAACACTTTAACTTCTATCATCCCACCACTTCAACAAATAGCACATAATTACAACTTACACATGTGCCATCCATATAAGTAAAGGGACCACTTCAACTAATAACACTTAAACGTCTATGATCCTACCACTTCCACAAATAGCACATAATTACAACTTACACATGTGCCATATTGGGCATGTATTTCTGTAGTTTTTTAAGGATGTGGTATTGATAAGCCATGCTATTGGCCCATAGTCATAGTTTTTTAGTAAAAAATTTTGGAAGCCTTTTTAGTGAGTTTTCCAGATCTAATTTCTCTAAAATCCAACAAAAATATAAAGAAAAATTGCACTAAAAATAACTCTTAATAATATTATAACAAATCTTCTTTATAATAAAATGAGAATAAATAAACATCATAAACATAAATCTTGTTCCCTACTTTCTATATATAAATATATATATTTATATTAATAATTATGAATATTTAACTCCTTTTTTTTTCTTTCCACACTATCAAGCTCTCAAAAACCAGGCTATATAATTGAGCCCGTGATTTATTTATTAATTTACTCAAATTTTTTAATATATATATATATATACGCCTCTGTGCTACACCTGAGGGTAAAGAGGGGATGGTTTGTCGCCATTAGACCGTAAACCATCACGACCACTCCAATCCTCGCAGAATGTGTAAAAGTTTCCATGTTTTGAAACAGTGAATTTGACCAACTGACTCAAACCTATAGAAGTCAGACTTTGCACTGCAATTTGAGATGAGGTGAGCCTCACGCACATCCTTAAGTCATGTTTAAGTGGAGTGCAAATTTTTAGAATATTCTAGGATGTGATGAGGGCAGTCAATTTTTTGACCGTGCTTATATCTATAAGATCCAGAAATATTCCAAAAATCTGTAATCAACTTCAAAATCAACTTAAACAATCCGGAGCCTGACAAGTCACAATCCGGAGCCTGACAAGTCACAATCGAGTTTAAATCAGAGGGTTCTACTTGCAACTTTGAACTCAACGTGATGGTGCCGAGCCGCCGGCTGACGCGCGCAGAAGAATATTGGATATATATATAGTATTATCGGTAGGAAAAATCATATTGCTGTTGTGTTACTTTCTGATAATGGTAGCTCCTTACGGTCTCACTAGGCCATTATATTGGCTACTGTTATGAGTCCAGACCAGCTCGCCTGTGATGGGCAGGAGGGACTAGCCTACGCTGTGAAGCTGTTCTTTATCTCGCCTCGATATGGGGATTGGAACAAGATTGGCTACACATCTTATATATTTTTCTCCAAGATGCTAAGCTCCTGTTTATCTTTTCTCGGCGAGCATCTTGGGGAAAAATATACAAAATGTCTGGTATCTTCAGCGGCTGCAGTTGTCTTCAATCGAATTTTTCTCTGAATGAGTAATAGAAATTCTTAGTGAAGAAGTTTGCGGTTACAGTAAAACTGGCAGGTGTGGGTGAACTTTCTAAATCTGAATCTGGCAGGTGTGGGTGAACTTTCTAAATTTGAATTTTTAAGGTGGAAATTACTGATTTTATAGATGTGTTTTGATTCTTTCTTTCAACCCTTTTTTAAAGTAAAATTGGCAAGTGTGGGTGAACTTTCTAAATCTGAATCTTTAAGATGGAGATTAATTTTTTTTTATAAAAGTGCTATGATTCTTTCAACACTCGAAATAACTATACCAAAATCCACAGATATTAATAAACTTTCCAAACCTGTAATTATGATTCCATAATAAAAATTACGGATTCCAGATTCCTCCCCCATTATGATTCCATAATAAAAATTACGGATTCCAGATTCCTCCCCCATTCTGCAAACAGGTAAATTTGAACTCATATACATTGGAACTCCTATTTTGTGTAAGATAGAGATTTGTTGGTATTGTGACATTGAGTGGTATAACATTTCAGTAAATCCTTAGGTTTAGGGTTTACTGGACTATGTTTAGTTCTCAAAAAAACATATTTACTGCTTTCTGCTGTACGCTAGAGTATATATTATTCAGAGAAGACATGTCATACCAGTGGAGTTAAAGAGCGGTTCATTTACAATAGCATCGTTGAAATTTTATATATGATAGTTTTAGGTAGAATGCATTTCCTTCTTCTTCTGCTTTCTGATGGCTGCGTAAATGAAGTTGCAGAGATTTGAAAGTAAATGTTATTTATGCATTTTACATGATGTAGTGAGTGATATCGATAACTACTGAGCCTTAAAATATAGATTTATATCTGAACCCCGAGTATTTTTATCTTGAAACCATACAATTTGATAATCTTATGTTGACTTTTAGGTCCAGTGGAAGTGAATTTGTTGGAACTAAAACGGTGGATCAGTCCTCTTAATATGAGGAAGTTGCGAATAAGATAGCAGAGGGCAGGGGAAATCAATGTATCCACGCAGATCCTGAATGTCTTCAACTGTGACAATCAGATTGAAGTCAATGTTGTCAGGGTTTAGCTAATGCATCTGTTACATTCAGAATGAAGGCATTTTGGTCAGATCTAAACGAATCTTATTGTGGGTTACATTTTCAAACTGTTACATTTACACTGTAAATTGACATTGCAGATTATTTTTTCAAAATAAGGAAGAAAATTAGAAGATAAGAAATAAAAGCCACTGTAAATTGTTATTGCAGATTATATTTTTACAAGAAAGAAAATTAGAAGATAAGAAATAAAATCCAGTGTAAATTGATATTGCAGATTATCTTTTCAAGAAACCCAGAGAAAGGAAGAAAATCAGAAGATATGAAAACAAGGCTTTAAAAGGATAATGCTGTAAAGTAGTGAGGGGTCCTTAAAAAAGGCTTTTTGGAAAAATAAATGTCTTGAAATTTAGTTTCTTGCGTTTGACCAAGGATTATAGATATTGACAGACAACTGGAAACTAGGAAAATTGTGATGTCAACGCCCTTTTTTCCTACTGAACGTGACGGTTTTCTTAATATCAGTTTCAATCAATTATTATATTATATTATGATTATAGGAGAAGTCTTTATAAAATCAGTGTGTAATGTAAATAAATTTAAAATAAATTTATGTCATGTGTTTCAGGAACCTCCTTGTTTATAAAAAAGAATTTTCATTTATTATCATTTGAATTACTTATTGTATTTTCTCAGTAACCTGGTTTGATTTCAAATGGATCTCTTGGGTCTTTACTTTTTAATAAAAATATGAAATATTTTCAATAGAATTTTTTTATCAATTTTTTTTTTTTATTTAAAAATTAGTTTTGAAAAAATCATTTTTTTTCACTAATAATAAAATAAAAGTAAATGGATTTAGGCTAACTCTTTATTATATGCTATTTGTCTACATAATCCATAATCTGCATATTATAGAAAATAATATATCTATGTGCAATAATATTTATTTTATGCCATGTATTATAAAATAGTTATGATAATAAATTTAATGATATAGGTCTCCTCAAGTAGTTCATGGGGTAATTCAGTTGACCATGGTTATGAAGTACTATCTAAACCATGAGATCAAGGTTCAAATCCATCGTGGATCAAGCTAAATATATATATATACACACACACACACATCCATTCATTCAATCTTAAGTATATATTTATTAAACAAATTCCTCAACTTTGTGAATTTATTATCATTTAATTTCTTGTCATGTTTTAATTCCTCCATATTAAATTATAAAAAGCTCTAACTTAATATATTTGATCCCTTACCATATCCAAATTTAAGATAGATATCATCTCACAATAACACTTCTACTTACTCTCTATATAGATCCAAATTATATATATATTCATATTCTTAATGGTAGATGAGAATATTTCCCCAAAACTCTCATGTAACATCTCACCCTTAACATCCATATTTATATATTGACTTAATATAATGTTTTATAAAAATAAAAATAAAATAATAATAATAGGAAGTTGTTGTTTAAAAAAATATATTATTAGAATTTTTGGCTAGAATCCCACCAAAATATTTTTGGTGAAATCTTGATTTTTCTTGTTAATTAGTTTTTGACTACATATATGGATTCAACACCATGAAATGAAGCCATTAAGAAAATGCTCATCATGTCACTAAGGGGATTAGATAGATTTGAATATGGATGGGTATGCATTTATCAAATATTTATTATTTAGTGGAAATGAAACTAAACATGAAAATGTATAAATAATTTATGAATATGTGTAAATAATTTCTTTTAAGTTATAAATGGTATTTTTTCTATAATGAAAATTTTAATATATTTTATGAATAAATAATTAAATAAAGATAAATATCTTATAATAAATATTTTATGTAATTGATAGTGACAAAAAAAAGTAATTAGTAACTAATGGATAGTGCAAATATAGAAAACAAACATGTGTGGAGTGATCGTACATGTGTTTAAATAAGTCTTTCAAGTTTAAGAGATATAATGTGGACATTGTCTTTACATTGGAACTCCTATGTTTTGTAAGATAGATATTTTCTGGTATTGTGATATTAACTAGCATAACATATCCTTAGGATTGGGGTTAAATAATAAATATAAATATTCTTATAATAAATATTTATGTAATTTGATAATGATAAAAAAAGTAAATTAGTAATTAATGGATAGTGCAAATATAGAAAACAAACATGTGTGGAGTGATCGTACATGTGTTTAAATAAGTCTTTCAAGTTTAAGAGATATATGTGGACATTGTCTTTACATTGGAACTCCTATTTTTTGTAAGATAGATATTTTTTGGTATTGTGATATTAACTAGCATAACATATCCTTAGGATTGGGGTGTGTTTAAATAAGTCTTTCAAGTTTAAGAGATAATGTGGACATTGTCTTTACATTGGAACTCCTATTTTTTGTAAGATAGATATTTTCTGGTATTGTGATATTAACTAGCATAACATATCCTTAGGATTCGGGTTTACTAGATTACATTTTATTCTCACAAAAAAAATATTTACTATTTTGTGTTGTACACTAGTATTTATCATTCAAAGAAAGACATACCATGACAATGGATTTCACGACTGATTCATTTACAATTTGTTTTAGATGGAGTTGAAGTTTTATATTTGATATCTTTAGATAGAATGCATTTCACTCTTCTCTTATTTTTTATGGTTGCATAAATGAAGTTGTAGACATTTGAAAGTAAATGTAAGGGCTTATTTATGCATTTTTCATGATGCAGTGAGCCATATTAGTAAAAACTGGATTCAAATTGTGAATGGAGCAGATAACTCTTCTCATCATTCAAAATTAGTTAAATAAACTACATAGGAGACAAGGAAACAAACAATAATAAATAATTGGAGAAATTCTCAACTAAATATCAACTAACAAAACATAATCTAAACTGACTATGGCACCTAGTAGAAATTGAGATTAATTCTCTCAACACACCCTCCTAATCTCAATCGTTAAAAGTATTGGCACTTTCAATGCCCAAGTGATTTCTTTGAAATTCAAATACATTTGTGCCCAATGGTTTTGTAAAGATATATTCCAGCTAATCTCACAATCCATAAAATCAAGTAAGATATCTCCATCACTAACAAGCTCACAAATGAAATGAAAATGTGCATCAATATGCTTGTTCTTTTTGTGAAAGTCATGATTTTTGGATAAAGAAATGATAGAGATTTTATCACAGAAAATAAGAGTTTTCTCCTTTTGAATATTTGAAAAATGCTTCAAAAGTCTTCTCAGCCACACTACTTGAAAAGTTATTGAATTTACAACTACATACTTTGCCTTTGCAGAAGATATTGAAATGATGTGTTTTTTCTTGTATGCCCATGAGATAAGATTGGTTCCCAAGTGAAACACATATCTTGAGGTGATTTTGCGAACATCTAAACCCTTTGCATAGTTACTATCTGTGTAGCCTGAAAGTGAGCAATCATCAAAATGTGTGTAGAAAAAAACATAGTTAATTGCTCTTGCAACATATCCTAAGATCCTTTTGAAACCCTCCAATGGGAAGCCTTGGGTGATTCCATAAAGCTAGAAACAAAACTAGTTGCAAACATTATATCAGGTCTAGTTGCAGTGAGATACAAGAGACTACCAACTAGAATTTTATACAATGTAGAATCAGTTGGTGGTGATACATCTTGTTTGCTAAGCTTGGTGCTTGGATAAAATGGAGTACAGCTGGTTTGCAGTTGATCATTATAAACTTTTGGAGGATGCCAATGGCATACTTGTGTTAACAAATGAAAATGCCATTAGTAGATTGTTGAATTCAATGCCTAAGATGTACTTAATGAGCCCTAGATTAGTCATATAAAAATTTTCTTGCATCGTAGCTTTGAATGCTTGTAGAATCATATTACTTGTATAAAGAAGATCATCAACATGAAGGAAAACAAAGAGAATTTGACCTTCATGAGTTAAATTGGCATATAGACTTTGCTCATGGTTGCTTCTGTGAAATCCACTTTTGATGAGATAAATGTTGATTCGACTATACTAAGCTCAGGGAGCTCGTTTCAATCCATATAAGACATTCTTCAAATTGTACACCTTATGCTCCTGTCCCTGAAATGCAAAACTAGGGGGTTGATCCACATAAAATTATTCCTACAAAATACCATTTAACAAAGTATATTTTACATCAAGTTGAAAAACTTGGCATTTATGTTGAGCTGAAGAGGCCATAATAATTCTAACTATGTCTAGCCTTGCTACTGGAGAAAATATTCCACCATAGTTGACAATAAACTATTGTGAGAATCCTTTGGCAACCAACCATGCCTTATGTTTCTTAATTTCTCTTTTTCATTCAATTTGGTCTTGTATACCCATTTTACAACAATGTTGGTTTTGTCTCTAGGGAGATCAACCAATTCTGAAGCCTTATTCTTCTCTATGACAGTGATTTCCTGATTCATTGCATCAACCCAATATTTCTCTTTTAATGCCTCTTCAAAATGGGTTGGTTGACAAGAAATAAAGGCGAATCGATTTTTTTGATCAAAGTCATTCTCCTACTCATATATTTCTCTGATGCTGTTGATTTATTTAATTACATTTGAAGATGATGAATCACTACTAGATTCACTGTTGGAAGATGTAACATTTTTAGAGTGGTATGGATCTTCCTGAACCTGCAATCTTGGCAATTCTGGTGGATGAACAGGCTGATTTAAAGGTTCATCAATTTGATTAGAGCAAGATTTATTTTTAAGAAAGTCTACATCTCCACTTAAAACAAATTTATTAGTTATTGGATTGTAGAGTTTATATGATTTTGACTGTAAACTATAGCCTGCAAAGATACATATTTCACTTGAATCTGTCATCAATTTTCTTTCACAACTTCTCATGAGCATGTCGAAATTCGATAGAAGCAAAAATTTGAAAGTGAGTGACATTCATCTTCTTACCATCGCAAGCTTCTTGAGGTAGCACATCTTTGACACTAGTTGTTGGGGATCTGTTGAGAACATATATTGTAGTAGCAACAACATTAGCTCAATAGTCATTGGACAACTTCTTCTCAAGAAGCATACATCTTACCATATTCATGATTGTTTTCTTTTTCCCTTTTCTACTACATTCTGTTGTGGAGTGTATATGGTTGAGTTATGCATGATGATTCCTTGTTGTTGATGAAATGATTTGAAATCATTGGAACTGTATTCTCCTCCCCTCTCTGACCTAAGTATTTCAAAAGGATTTCCACTTTTCTTTTCGGCTTCTACTTTGAACTCTTTGAATCTTGAGAAAGTATGAAATTTATTTTTGAGAAAATAAACCCATATCTTCCTTCTATAATCATCAACTAGGGTTAAAAACTAAATATTTCCATCAATAGAATATGTTTGCATTGGGCCACATATATATATGTGTAAACTATATCTAACGGATCTTTTGAACTAGTGGAAGATGTGGGAAAGTTGTCCCTTCTATGCTTTGTTAGAATACACATTTCACAGTTGCAATATGTTTCATTCATTGCAGGGAGACAAATGACCATAGAATGTTTATGTAGAAGAGTTAGACTCTTGAAGGGGATATTCCCATACCTAGAATGTCATAACTATGATTCTCCTATCCTTGACACATTGTGTGCAAAATACTATGAGACATTCCAACTTCTTAGAGTCAATAAAAACAACCTATTCTTTGTTTTTTCAACCTTTTCTATTAGTATTCTATTTGGAGGTTTTTCATAAATATAACATGTATTCCCTTGGAATATTATATCATAACCATTCTCCATCAATTGACCTACACTAATGATATTATGCTTCATATGCGGGACATAATAAACATCAGGTATATGTCTTTACTGATTTTGTTTAGTGAGTATAGGAACAATAGCTTTCCCTTCAACTTTTATACAAAATGATCTCCAAGAATAATTTAAAATGTTATGGAAGAATCAATGCAAGAAAGCATATTTTTGTTATCTGTCATATGGTTGTCGCAACCACTATCCAACAACCAAAGGTCTTCACTTCCATTTTCTTCAGAAAGACGGTAGGAGAGAAGCATGGTTTCAAAGTACTCTCCTTCATTATTGGAGATATGGCCACTCCCTCTTTGTTGATCTCAGTATTTCTTTGTGTATTCATGTTCATAATGTCGAAATTTCTTGCAATAATAACATTGGAAATGCTATTTTCTCCATGTTTTATTTCTATGTGTCTAGTTTTGTGAAGTTCTAGATTGTTCTGCTGCATAATGATGTTCTGTAGATCTACCTTTGCCTCTACCTAACTTCTTGTTGCCTCTATATCCTCGACCTCTTCCTTTGCCAAAAGAGACTTGTGCTTTGAAGGCTTGTTCCATGGAATCTTCTCCTAAGTTAAACCTTGTTTCATGTGACATAAGTGATATAGTCAATTTTTTGTTGGCATTATGGTTCTGGTATGATGTTTCAGATGTTGTACTTGATGGCAACACCCATGGCATGGCTCTCATTTTGATAAAAATAAAGAAGTACGCAGGAGAACAGTTCAGGAGATGCGTACCCGCAGGCATGCCATGCAGGGACCGCGTCCAAATATGCGGATTACCCATCCATGAGGTGCGTACCCCAGTGCACACATTCCAAGGCAGTTAAGCGCCCACACGTGGGGTTTCTCATGGTATTTAGCCAACAGTATTGGGTTATCATGGTTTTGGTCCGTGGTATTGTTTATTTTATTATTTTTATTGAGCCCCATGATCCTTGATTTGGGGAAGAGCTTGCCTATATAAAGCAAAGGAGATCATTTGGCTTGAGCATCTTTGGAGTACTTGAATATCTTAAGATCTGATTTATTGGGTTCTCAGTTTTTTTAAAAGATTGATCTATAAAGGAGAAGTTAGAAGCGAATCAGCGAAGGGTGATCTCTTGAGCACAAGTTCAGATCTGAGCATCTGAGGTTATTTCAGCCCTAGTCCGAGGTACGCAGAGGCGCCGAAGGTTCAGTGTGTGGGTACGCAGAGGCACCAAAGGTTCAGTGCGTGGGTACGCAGAGGCACCGAAGGTTCTGTGTGTGGGTACGTAGAGGCGCCGAAGGTTCAGTGCGTGTGTACGCAGGGCGACAGTGGTTCAGGTGCGTGCCCTCTGTAGCAGCACGCGGTGCGATTATTATTTTGGGTGCGTACCTATTGTGAAAGTACGCGGCGCGATTATTCTTTTGAGTGCGTATCTCCTGAGAAGTACGCGGCGCGATAGTGTCATTGGGTGTGTACAGTACGAAGATCTGTGAAAGAAGCAGTGCGTGGCCATGATGTTCAGCAGAAGGAGATCTGCGGGTATACGCAGAGAGGCAGAGGGTGAAGTGCGTAGCAACGCAGGCTTGTAAAAAGAAAAACTGCGTATCTGTGTTAAGATCTTCTGTTGGTTGAATTTTTTTTTGATAAGGTGTTCTGGGTTCTGTTTTGTTATTGTTGATCTGGTTATTGCAGCTGACTGTATAATTTACATGTACTTGATGATCATTTGATATGTATGGATCCAGTTTGAAAATTTATGAAAAGTGGTCCTTGAAAAAGAAGTAGGGGGTTGTAGCTCCCTTCCAGGAGAGACTGGAAAACGAGAGAGAGTTGTAGCTCTCTGCAGGTTGCAGCCTGCGTACTGGTAAAGGACTGCACCAGTACAAGACCATTGTAAAAGGAGTTTCTAATTTGAAAGAAGATAGAGACATATTGCAGCAGGTGGTTTTCACCCACATTGGGTTTCCACCTTACATCTTGTGTTCTTTGGTGTGACTATCTGTTTTCTTTGTTCATGCTCATTATTTTATGGTACTGACATGCAAAACTAATTCAAAGAACAAATAAGGAAGATTTATTAAAAGAAGTAGATAATACTGATTCACCCCCCCTCTCAGTATTATTTCCAACAATATGAATACATTAACATATTTATTAGCTAATTATGTGTTAGATATACATTTACGCAACATGTGAAAAGCAAAACATTGTATCATAGTAAAAAAGAAATATATCATAGTACATCCATGGCTCGCAGGCATCAGAATTGTAAATGCTAAAACTATGGGCTGCTCGACATGGTGCTCATGATAGCACGTCACTACTCGTACTACTCAAGTCAGTAATCGATGGATCCGATCTGACACTCCCACTATGTTCCGCTGATATTGGTGTGGAATGTACGCCATGCGGGCATACTATGGGATGCCCCTACTCAGGTTATCGAGATTCTATGCAATTTCTTCCTCATTATCAACTCCTTCCTGATAAGTAGCAATCTCGAGCTCACGAGCAACATGTCTAGCGATCACGGACATCTCGGCTGGTCACTCTGGTCCTACATCTGTAATTACAAAACCGATGTGCCATGCATGCATATATTTCAAAAACAATAAAAAATATAAAAATCAAAATTTTTTGCTTACCTCCATCATCAAAATCCTCCTCTTCTATGAGAAACATGTCAGGATGGCCACAGAAGTTAGTACTTTTATATGGCCAGTCGTTTACCACAATTAGTTGACACCTCAACCACGCAAAGAAGGGAAGCTTGTATGACATGTGCTAGTCTCCTTCAGTTTTGGGCATCAGCTCACTCCATCGGACCATCCATGGATCTCATGGCAATGGGGAACTTACGTTTTCCAGCTGATGGTGGAAGTGTGGGATCCTTTCCAAGAAGAAAGTCACCAAAACGAAACCATATCCAAATTGCCTCATGTTCCCCGCCTTCCATCTAGATAATTGGCACTTCATATTCACTTTCATGGCTTTCGCTTAGTTGAAGGCAGTGGCCATCGTGTAGTTGATGGAATATTGGAATTTGGACTTGATGGACTCATGCAATGCCTGAGCCGTAGAAACTTTGTTTATGGTCAAGAGTAGCACTTTTAGTACAAGGTTGTTAACAATCATGATATCAACCTTGCCCCTCTTAGATTTCAGGGCTTTTCGATAATGTTTTGCAAGCAACATGTTCACAGTTTCCCCAATGGGCCTCGCTCTATACAAATTGATTAGCTTCCCTCTTTGAGATAGTCCAATGATGAAGTATATGTCTGAAGTATCTAGCTCTAGCTCTTAGTCACGAATCACAAAGAGTTCCTGCCCAATGTCCCACAGACTAATCAAGTATTGTAACAACTCAGGTTGAGCTTGAAGGCCAATGTAAGGAAAAATTTGAGGAGCCCATAGTTCCTCAAAGAATCTATAAATTTTTGATCTGCCAATGCCAATGAATCAATTGCCTCATGCTTCTGTTCTTTCCAATCAACCATCTTTTCACTGTACTTTTCCTGTAAACACCATGGATTCAAGTCAACATCAATCTTTGACCAAGAAATTGTGGATTTAAAGCATTTAAATTGGGAGAAATTGAAATATTTTCATCTCTCTGTGCCGGTATGAGTGTTTTAAAAATAGTAGTGTCAACGACACAAATGCCCATAGTAATAACCCTCGATCGGCGTGATCCTGAGCCTGGATCTCATGTCGACCGAGTGCGATTTCTTTTGCCAAGATCCCCTCAACAATCTTAAAAAATGGTTGAAAGACAATAAAATAGGTATGAAAACAAAGCTTAGGGTCTCAGTTCTTACCTGCAACTGATGATTCGTGAATCGGCCTCCTGAATCTGCCGCAATCCTCTTCTGAAGATTTAGGGCACAGGTGAGTAAAAATTTCTCCAAATGAGGTAAAATAGGTAAATGGTAAAAAAATAATTTACTTTTTCCCTTTTTATAAAATTTTCATGATGTTTTAAGGTTTTAAAATCATTTTTCGCCTATTTTTACCTTAGAAATCGGATAATGCGTTCGCTTCTTGTGCAACAAGAAGTGATGCGATTGTTGATGATGGTGTTGGAATTGTGTTTAAGCTCTTTTCTTGACTCATAAAAGACTTAAATGAAAATATCACCGAGTATTTTTCCTTTTTTGACTTGTTAAAAGAATAAAAACCGGGGGTCCGCTTTTAGTGCTTTTTTTACTCTTAAAACACAAAAATATTGTCAAGATCTTGTCGTTTTGAACTCATTAAAGGATGCAAAACATTGCTTACCTAGTATACATTTACCCATTTTTCAAGCTAGAATAAACTATTTACGAAAAATGTACTCCTTGGCTCACATGGTCAAGCGGTTCTCTCGATTATTGTTTTCTACCTTTTCAAGCTCAAGAGACACGACTGTAGGAAAATGGACCTTTTGGAGTTTTGTTTTCTGTGCCTTTTTCAAATTCTCTAAATATGAAAAGGATATCGAGTTACACCTTTGTTAGGCTCGTTAAAATATTAAACAATATCAGGTTCATCACCATGGCAGACATGAGCTTCTCCTTCCTAGGGATCATTAATCTTACTAGGTCGAATTCATATGAATGATCCACTTATAGTGAAAGCACATGCTATCTCCTTGAATCTTGCAATAAAAATTCATTGGGGTAGCTACTAGAAATGGTGGGGGAAAATGGGAAATTTTTACGAGTTGAGTTAGTAGCTAGTCACTCTTGAACATGAAACTCTACTACTTCATGTTAGGTTTGGATATCCCGACTTCATCATTGACCTTATTGGGTTTGGGCCACCCTTTTTTTCCTTTCCATTTGATCTTTGCCTCGTCATCATGACTTCCGATCCCATGGATTCCAAAGCTTCCAAACTCCAGATTTGTGTCGTTGATATGTTGAAGAGTTAATCCTTCTGTTGTTTGCACTCATTCCTAATTCTCTATATTATTAATAATAATTTCATCCCTTGTCTCCTGTCGATGATATGTGATACATCATGGCCCTCCCTTGATAAGGTCACTTCCTGTTTAGTTCAGCTCATGATCTAGGGAGTTGGTTGAGAGACTCCCTGCCAGTACCTTAGAGCTTGCATGCCCTAATGGCAATTTCTTCGAACTCGATGATAGGTTCACATCATTGGCCTTCAATCAGGTGACTTCACAGGTGTTCGACTTTAGTTCCTTATTCACACTCTATGAATTGTGTTGTTGGTACCTTGAGACTCGTTGTCATTATTAATGGTTTCTCTCGCACTTGTTAACAATTCAAATCATTGACTCGTAATCAAGCGATTTTCTGGCATGTTCGACATCAACACATCTATTCACATGCTAGAAATTTTACTTTGATCAGGTTGTGCTGGAGCACAAGACCCTGGGCTCAGATTACACAAGTCCAGGTTGCAGGGTCATGTGACATGATCATGCTTACATACATGTCTCTTTCAGATGGATGGTTGCAACCATACCATGAGTCCGTTATATGTGATCCTTCGACCATACCTTGGGTTTGATATGATCCTTCTTATTGGATGACTGTGCCCATACCTTGGATCCATTTACATGATTTTCTTCTGGATGGTTGCATCCATACTACGATTCATGTATCAGAGATTTTGGTGATGTATATGTATCTATGCTTTCTTACAGGTTTTCCAATGGTGGCCTCCACTTCCATGCATTTACTCATAAAGAATTTCACCCCTCACTATTGTTCAACCTTCATCCTTTAGGGGGAATCTGTTATAAAACATTTTTTCACTATCTCTGTACTCCCCATTCCTTGATCCTGGAGGATCTCTATAGTGACCCTCATATGTTTCCCTGCCATGCATAACATGTCCCTACATCCCTCTTCATCTGTAGAACATTTCCCTTTTTCATCATTTCCCAAGAATCTTCCTTCAAGCTCAGTTTTCAAGACTAACACTAGTGCTAAATTCTTCCTCTTGAACCTCAAAATTACCCTCTCCTTGACATTTTTTCTTACCTTTTTCCCTCACTTTCTCATAAGTTTATAGACCCAATCAATGATAAATGCTAGGTTTTCTCTTAAGGAAAGCATTAAAATGATAACCATATTATATTTTCATGTTCTTGCTATTTCAATAGATTTTTGCAAATCATCTACCAAACATAGCCTATTCTACAAATAACTGTGGATTTTGTATCTACTCTTATTTTTTGACAGGTTCCAAGTGTCAAATGAAGAATTGGGCCACATGGGCACTTCTAGAATCATGTCTACATGGATTCTATCATATTCACTCAGTCCAGATCGAGGGAAAAGCAGTCCTATAGTCATGGTCATAGATGGAGTCAAAGTACGTTATTCGGAAGCAGTAGGACTCTTGATTTGCTCTTTTGTAGATAATCAAGAGTCTAATAGTTTTGTTGCAAGTTTAATTCGAATTAGCCACCTGTAGCTTAAATAATCCTGTTGCAATTCAAATCAGCCACCTATAGCATGTTTTTATCGTAAACAGTCGCGCTAAATTTAATTTGCATTATCTACCTGTAACACTTTTATCTCATATACAATGATGTTGTTTTCCTATAAATATCATTTGCATGGAACCGAGAAGTAGTTAGAAGTTAGAAGGAATTACGTTCAGTTCAGGCTTTTGTTGATACTATGTATTCAGACATTGTTTTTCATAATACAAAATTCATGTTGCCAATGATCATTTAGAGTGAATCCTTAACTAGCTAGCATTCTAGCCACATCAGTTGCAGAGGCCCCCTGCACTGAAGGAGGTTTTTCATTTGTTGTTTTTAGTTCAGTTTCCATTACATTATTTCTTAGAAAATCTATTTTTTTAAATTAGTATGATATTTCATCTCAGTTTTTAATGAGTAGCATAATGGTAGATTACAACTATGCAGCCTTGTTCTTGTAAGATATCTTGTGGAGAAAAACGACTCTATTTCCAAAATGAATTAAGATTGAAGTAATAAGAATACACAATTGTTTAGTTTTCTTACTATTTTTTCATCATTTTCTTGGAACAAAATTATCAATTAACTATATTAATGGATGTTTTCAAAAGCCATTTCAAGATGATGATGATCCTAAACTAAATGGTTAAATGTCTAATTCTCGCAGTGATTGAATTTACTCAGTACATTGTTATTCTCCTAGGAACGTATTCTCCTAGGAACGTAGGAACTAAGGTGTAATAGATTTCTTGCACAACATTTCAAGAGGGTAATGCTTCACATTTGAATGTTGGAGAAAGTAAAAAATACATCAATGTTTACAGTTAGCTCTACATGCTCTTACCTTTTTGCTTTCAGCTCCTAACCTAGTTGCATCACTGATATTCCAAAAATAATTTCAAGGAGATTGATTTAGTCATATTCCAAAATTGAAAGGTTGAATGTTTAATGAATGCAGTTACTGAGTTACCTTCTGCATGAATTTCATTTTCAGTTTTAAGGATTAATTCCATTGATTAGGACTAGTGGTAAAATGACATAGATGCTTTGTTTTTATTGGGTTGGAAATTATATTACTTTAGGAACATTTCCTTCCTTTAAAATTCATTAGATTCACTTAAATTTTCTCATAGTTTTAGGTTGTACATTCTTAGACATCAAAGAAAAGAAACCCCCCAAAAAACAACATAAAACACAAAACAACGAAGTAATAAAAAGGTTAGCTAAGAACATATAGTGCACCACACTTCATTAGTTTACAAACCTCGGTTCATAATTTATGCACACAATTTAGGACACTAAATTCACAAAACATTTTGGCACCGTTTCCAGGGAAGTGTAATTAGGTAACCTCATTTATTACATCTAAAAAATGATATGCGTAGAGAAAGGGACTCTAGGGGTAGATTCATGGCTAGAGGCAGGAGTTCAATTCCTACAACACCACTTACTCCACCAAGGCCAAGAAGAGATACACCTCCATATCAAACTCATATTCCTAGCCATAGACTTTCTGAAGTTCTAAGTTCAAGAATCCAATTAAGAGGGTCTCCTACTTCATCTAATGAGGCAATCCTAGAGGAAGAAATCTTTGATCTCTAATAGAAGGAGTAGCCTTTTTCACCTCTAGAGGGGAACATATTTTAGTTTAAGAATTAGAAATTCCTAGTGGATAGGGAGAAGTAGAACCTTTCTTCCACATACCATTGATAAATGAACCATAGGAAGAGAAATTAAACTTGTAGGTTGAATCTTATATTAACTCTGAAGAAACTATAATGGCAGGAAGGTAAGAAGGAGAGGGAGTCCTGAATGAAGAATTTACACTATTTAGAGGAGGAATAGGTAGAAGAAGAGGTAGAGGAAATAATGGAGAAGGCATAGGAAATAGTGGAGAAGGTAGAGGAAATAGGGAAGTTGATAATTCTTTTGGATTTACTATAGCTGATGAAGAAATACATGCCACAATGAAAATATCTCACCTTATGTCCTCCCAAATTTTCATGGATTAAAAAGTGAAGATCCTGAAACATTTTTATTTTTATTTGAAGTCTTGTGCAGAACTTATGATTATTTATAAGACTCTCAAAAACACAAATTGTTTCATTCAACATTAAAAGGAGTTGCGTTAAAATGGTTCATGGGATTGGTCACTCAGTCTATTAGAACATGAAATGACATGAAGAAAGCATTTTTGGACAAGTATTTGGATTATTGCATGCCTATCAATCACAAAGATGAAGTGTTTAAAATGATGCAAAGAGAGGCTAAAAATTTGGAGGATTTAATTGAAAGATTCAACTATAACATAAAAAGATAAAAAATGGAAAACTTAGATCAAGAAAATTTAAAACATCTTTTATTAAAAGCCATTAGAGATGAGTGGATAGACATTCTTAACATGATGGGGAAGGGAGATATCTCTCAACTCCCATTAAGTGACATTGGGGAATTATGTGTTCATCTCTCAAGATGAAAATCCAAAACTAGGAAATATCCAAGAGATCCTTCTCTTGTTGGAGTGAATAAATCTGCAATAGGATCAATGAATAGGACATAAATTGGAAACATGCTTTATGAATTTAAAACAGATATTCTAGGGAGCCTTAGTGAACAAATAGACACACTTAAACTATAAAAAAAGCAGAAAGTCGAGACTGATGCTTTAGCTATTTCCTATCCCAAATGTAGAAAGAAACATGCTTTAAGAAAATGCCCTTTGGATCCAAAAATCATAGAGAATTGTGTGATTTGTTCAAAAATCCATGATACCAAGAGTTCTCCTTCGATTCTTGGTCTTAAGGTTGTTTTTCAAGAGGAAACAATTTCAAATAAAACAGAATCTCTTTGCTTTGTCTCTAGAAGACCTTGGCAGGGGCCACAAAACCAGGGTTTTAACAACCAAATGTATACTCAGTCCCCACCATATTGGAATTCTTGACAGCAACCTTGGCCTCAATATCAATCTCAACCTTGGGCTCAAGGAGTGAAAAATTCCTATGGTAGATTCTCTCAATACTATCAATATCCTCCATCATATCCAAACTATCCTCCCCAACAAATTCCTCAACAAAATCAATAGCCTCAACTTCAAAACCAAAATCCTCAACTTTCACTGCCATTCCCACAGAGACCAAATCAGTTACCTACCCAACCATTACCAAACCCCAACAATAAAATTCCTCAGAATACCTATATGGTGGAAGAACAAAAATTTCCAACTTATATGATCACTCCTCTAGATCTCAATGATGTCCATCTAAGATCTAGCAGGACATTAGAAAAGAAAAAGCCTTATGTAGTTGTTCAAGAGCAAGACAATTCTAAGGAAGATTCTCTACAACCAAATAAAAGTTATGAAGGAACATCTCTTCAAACCTGGAATACTGAAAATGAAAAACAGAATGAACCAATAAACTCAACTTCTATCATAGAGAAACCACCAGTATCTACTTCTACACCTCCTTTTCCTGAAAGATTACAAGTTGATAGAGGGGTAGAAAAGCATATTATGTTTCCTAATTATTATTTCCTAGATGAATTGAAAAAATTTTGTACTAAAATCCCTTTGTTACAAGACATTAAGGAAAATCCAATTATAGCTAAAACAATGAAGGAGTTGAGCGCGAAGAAACTAGGAATAAAAATAAAAGAAATAAAAAGAATTCAGTTGGAAGGAAAAATAGCAGACATAATGATGGGAAGAATTGCCATAAAAAAATATGTAGATCTAGGAAGTCCAGTTGTAGAAACACATATCAATGGAGTTGAAATTCAGAATACATTGATTGATTTAGGAGCAACAATAAACATCATGAGCAAACAAACCATGGCACAACTCAAGCTTCCTAATCTTATTTATACACCTACATTATTGCAATTGGCAGATAGACTTGTAATCAAACGAGATGGTGTGTTAGAAGATATTTCAGTGTCCTTAGACTCTTGTCAATACCCTATTGATTTTATGATCTTAACCCCTAAGAACAATCTAGGAGGACATCCACTTATATTAGGAAGGCCTTGGCTGGCTACAACTGATGCTTTCATTAGCTGTAGATCTAGTGATATGTATATCTCTGATGGTAATTCAACTAAGAAATTCACTCTATATCCTCCAGCAAGAAAAATCATAGAGATAGATGACAAAGAATGGATTGATGATGAAAATGATATTCAACCTCTCTTTATTATTTCAACCATTAGTGAAGATAGCCAAATCGAAATACAATGGAAATTTTTGAATCATCCCCAGAATATGAACATGATCAGTTTCAAGAAAAATCCAACAATAAATATTTATCATCTAGGAAGATGTCTCTTTATTCTATGGAAGAATTTGGTAGCTCTACAGTTCAAATATTTCCAGGAAAAACATTGAACATAAATAATAACTTGGAAAAATTACAACAAAAAAAGCTAATCAAAACATTACAACAATATTCTCTTGCATATGCATGGGAATACATTGACATGAAAGGAATTAGTCCTAAGGCTTGTATACATCACATCTACATTGAGGAAGATTGTAAACCTATCAGATAACCTCAAATAAGGATGAATGCAAATCTTAGAGAAATTGTGAAAGAGGAGTTGCAAAAATTGTTGAATGTAAACTTCATTTACCCAATTTCAAATAGCCAGTGGGTTTCTCCTCTAGTGATTGTGTTTAAAAAGAATGGTAAATGGAGGGTATGTATTGATTATCTAGAATTGAATAATGCTACCCTAAAATATCATTTTCTTTTTCCCTTTATTGATCAATTGTTGGATACATTAGCAAGTAAGAAGTATTTCTCATTTTTTGATGGTTTTAGTGGTTACAATCAAATTCAGGTAGCACTCGAAGATCAATATAAAACCACATTCTCTTGTCCGTGGGGAACTTATGCCTACCGAGTACTTCCTTTTGGATTGTGCAATGCACCTGCAACATTTTGAAAAGAAGTATAAGGAATTTTTTCTAATATAATACATGATTGTGTAGAGGAGTATATGGATGACTTTACAGTTTATGGGAATACATTTGAAGAAGCTTTAGAAAATTTGGAAAAAGTTCTTAAAAGATGTAAGGAAGCAAACCTTTCACTAAGCCATGAAAATGTTTTATGATGTTTACAAAAGGGATTTTTTTAGGACATCACATTTCATGAGATGGAATTAAAGTTGATAAATGTAAAGTTGAAGTCATCTCTAAACTATCAATTCCGAGTTTTCAGAAGGATGTTAGAAGTTTTCTAGGATTCAAAGGATATTATAGAAGGTTTACAAAAAATTTCACTAAACTAGCATCCCCACTCTTCAAATTACTCAACAAATATTGTGAATTTAATTGGAATCCTGATTTCCAGTTAGCATTTGAGACTTTAAAAGAAAAAAAAATTGAAGCACCCATCTTAAGAGGTTAAAATCGGAAACTACCTTTTCATATTTCAACAAATGCTTTAGATACAACTTTGGGAGTTGTATTAGGATAGAAATATTTGATCCCCTATGCCCTCTATTACACAAGCAAGAATTTGACTCCTACTGAGTTAAATTACACTGGAATTGAAAATAAATTCTTAGTTGTTGTTCATGCTATCAACAAGTTCAGACATTACATAATAGGCTATGAAACCTTTGTTCATATAGATCACTCTGCAATTAGGTACTTAATGAATAAACCTATTACTAATGGAAGAGTTACAAGATGGTTATTACTCCTGCAAGAATTCAACATCTTTGTCCTAGATAGATCTGGAAAACAAAACATGGTTGTTGATTTCTTGTCCAAAATTCAAAAGATCAAAAATGACACTCTATTTGAAGATAAATTTCCTGATGAATATCTTTTTGCAGTAACTACTCAGACCCCTTGGTTTGCAGATATTGCTAATTACCTAGTCATGGGAAAATTACCTTCACATTTGTTTCCTAAGGAGGAAAGAAAAATCATTCAAACAAGTGCAAGTTACTCATGGATTACTAATGAATTGTTTAGAATAGGCCTAGATCTCATGATCGGAATATGTGTTTGAGAAGATGAAATGCTTGAAATTCTTAAAGCATGTCATGATGAACCTTGTGGTGGACACTTTGCTCACAAGAGGAAAACCTATAAAATCCTTCATTTAGGATATTATTGGCCCTCCATCTTCAGAGATGCCAAAGAATATGTCAAAAGGTGTGATAGCTACCAAAGGGTAGGAAAACCTGGTCCTTAAGATGAAATGCCACTACAAGCTCAGGTACTCATTAAATCTTTTGAAAAATGGGCTTTGGATTTTGTTGGACCAATTAATCCTCCATCTAAATGGAAGAATTATATTTGTGTATTCACTGATTATGTCACTAAATGGATAGAGGCTAAAACATTGGCTTTTGCTAATGAAAAATCTATAGTTAATTTTCTTTTTGAGGACATCTTCACTCGCTTTGGTGTTCCAAGAGAAATTGTGACAGATCAGGGATCTCAATTTTCATCTAAAATGGTGGAAAGTCTTGTGGAATATTACAATATCAAACACAAAAAGTTTACTCCTTATCATCCACAAGCAAATGGTCAAGTTGAATCTATCAATAAGGTGATTGAAGGAATTCTCACTAAGATTGTACATCTACACAGAAGAGATTGGGCAGAAAGGCTTCCTGAAACCTTATGGGCCTACAAAAGTACATGGAGGAACACAACAATACATACTCCCTATGAACTTGCTTGTGGGAGGCAAGTCATGTTCCTTATAGAGTTTCAAATAAGAACCTTCAAGATGGCAATCCACTTGGGACTAGATTTATCAGAAGCACAAAAACATAGATTGGAGCAACTCAATGAGCTTGATGGAATCAAGCAAGATGAAGTTAAAAGAACCATTTTAGTCCAGCAGCAAAGGGCTACTGGCATGATAAGTATATCAAGGAGAAGAAGTTTCAAGCAAGGGATTGGGTACTTTTTCTTGATTCAAAATTCAAAGATTTTCAAGGAAAGTTTGAGACCCATTGGCTTGGGCCATATGACATTGAAGAAGTCTTTAATAATGGAGTAGTGAAAATAAGGAAAATAGATGAAGGAAAGTTACCTCTTATTGTGAATGGTCATCGGTTAAGGATATATCATAAGCCAATTTCAAGAGACGGTTTTATCAAGATTTTCCAAGATAACACTAAAATGAAGTTGGTGAAAATGAATTCTTCTTCTCCACTAACTTAGCTTTAATTTTCTTATATATATATATATATATATATATATATATATGTATATATATATATGTATATATATATAATATATATATATATATATATATATATATAATCATAATAAAAAATAATAATTTTTCTTTAATAAAATTTATAAGTATGAAAACCAAGAATTAATTGGCATACTTATACAGAAAATATAGGGTGAAATCAGAGGTTTCTGACATCCTATATTTTCCATTTCCTTTCTGTAATAAGTAGTGACATAAAGCTACATTCATTTGTAGTTCATAATCTGCAAATTCATTTCATCTTATAGTATCATTCCATCTCACTCCACTTTCATTCCATTTCAGTCTCATATTCCATTTCCACTTAATTTTCATAATGTTCTACCGCTTATTCCATTCTATATCTAATTTGATTATGTAGCCATATCTCATTCGGCAGCTCTGGCATAATTGTACAACTTCCAAACAAATGATGATTATAATAAATTGAAGAATCTTGTTCTAAAGACCAATATCCTAAAAGGGTACATATAGATCAACAACAAGGAAAACAACAAACTTAAAGGTTAAGTTCTAAAAGGTAAAGTGAAAAAAATTGTTATAAATAGCAAGGTTAAAACATAAAGTCTATATAATATGGATATATATATGTTTCCTTGACGAATCATCATTTGATCTGATTGCAATCTCCACCATATTACATATCTGCCACATCCTCCATATTTTGTCACATAATGAACCATAATTAATTCCCTCATTGTTATTAACGGTCATGACTACAACATGACATACTTGTCCATGTTTCTCCAAAACACCTACCATCTACTTATTTCATACAAACACGCAGTTCCTTTCACCATATTCACAGCCAATTCATTTCGTAAAACTGGGAAGGGTAATTCTGAAGGTTCAAGAATTCTACATAGTAGAAGGCATGGGGTTAATTGTTAGAATAGAACTGGTAGGAGAAAAGTACATGGAAGGATACCCACAAATCAAAGAAATGTTTCAGAAAATTGGATGGCTTAAATTCATCAATAAATTTTATGGTTTTCATAAGGAGATTACAAAATCCTTTGCTTGATCATTTGATGGCATAGAGGTAGAAATTGGAGATATCATGTTTGCAATGATTGAGTCATTCATGACCAAGACTACAAAACTTTAAAGGCACCATGAAAGCTGGTTCAAGAACAAGGAGTTCCACAATGAATCATGAAAAGTAATACTCAAAAACCCAGGTATGGATGTCTATGCTTTTAGGAAAGGTATTCCCATTTCAACTCTTAAATGTAAGTGGAGGAACATGTTGTTGGTTTTAGAGAAATTTATCACTTGTGAGGGGAGGTTTGGGTGCATGTACATCTACCATATCCATTTACTGATGAATTTCTTAGAAAATGGATAAATCAATCTTCCTTTCTTCCTGCTAAATAGTTTAATAAGGATGGCCTCAAATGTGCAAAAGAGAATACAATTCATAGATACAACCATGTATCACCATGGGCTGATAAAAATATTCGTTGAGTTTCATTGGAAAAGCATAGGAGATACTTTGGAGGATTTCCTCATTAGAAACCATTTCCAAGAAGCACCAGAGTCACCTAAAGAAGATAATGTCAGAAAAAGTAGAAGAAAGAAGACTATTATAACTATTGAAAACTGACCTGAGTCTTCATTGCAGAAAGATGATGAAAAGTTAATCTCTGAAGAACTGAAAGAAATCAAGAAGAAAATCAAGGCAAGAGGGAAAATAAGAAAGGAGAAAAAGGTCACAAATGAGGAGAATGTTAGTCCTCCACAACTTAGAAGGAACTCTAGACTTGGAGGTTTGGTAAAGAAAACATCATCAAAAGGGACAAAGTTTATAAATTTAGATGAGGAAATCCCAGAAACATCTCCTGTTAACATCTCTTCTACACACAATCCTCAAATTTCTCCTGCTAATCATTTTGAAGGTGGCCCAAGCAGAAGATCTCCAGGCATAGACCTAGTGCAGCAAAAAATATATGGCTATATAGAATCACTGAAGAAGAGAAGTGCCCCAATGAACCCAGAACCTTCTGTCAATCCAAAAGAACCTCTAATTGATGCTCTCAAACAAAAAAATTATGAATTAGAGATATTGAAAAAACATATCAAACAGGAGAATGAGACCTTGAAGGAACAAAATAAATTGGACAAGGCAATTCATGATAATACCATTCTACATCTAGGACTATGGTATAAGAAAAACAGGAAATTGAAAAGAAAGAATAAGATTTTGAACAGAGAAGTCATTAACCTTAAGTACAAGATTTTTATGAGAAATCTCAGAATGGTAGTTACTTCAAAGAAGAGAAAAGGAAGGAAATCGGATGTACCAGTAGAGGTGTCTGAGCAAATGCACTAAGGAGGAAGAACATACATCTTTTGCAAATTGCATGAAGACATGCAATGATTTTGTAGTGGGGATATGTTGAACCTCAGAATTACCCTCTCCTTGACATTTTTAATTCTGTTTTTCCCTCACTTTCTCATAAGTTTACAAACCCAATCAATGATAAATGCTAGGTTTTCTCTTACGAAAAGCATTAAAATGATAACCATATTATATTTTCATGTTCTTTCTATTTGAATAGATTTTTGCAAATCAACTATAGAACATAGCCTACTATGCAGCTAAATATGGATTCCATATCTACTCTCATCGTTTGGCAGGTTTTAGGTGGCAAATGAAGAATTGGGCCACACGGTCACTTCTAGAATCATCTCTACATGGATTTTGTCCTATTCACTCGGTACAGATCAACGGAAAAACAAGCCTACGGTCATGGTCAAAGATGGAGTCAAAGTATGTTATTCGGAAGTAGTAGGACTCTTGATTTGCTCTTTCATAGCTAATTAAGAGTCTAACAATTACGTTGGAAGTTTAACTCGAATTAGCCACCTGTAGCTTAAACAGTCCTATTGCAATTCAAATTAGCCACCTGTAGCAAGTTTTTCTCATAAATAGTCATGTTAAATTTAATTTGAATTAACCACCTGTAGCAAGTTTATCTCATAAACAATTATGTTATTTTCCTATAAATATCGGTTGCATGGAACTAAGAAGTAGTTAGAAGTTAGAAGGAATTACGTTCAGTTCAGGCTTTTGCTAATACTCTTTATTCAGAATTCATTTTTAATAATACAAACTTTGTGTTGCCAATGATTGTTTAAAGTGCATCCTTAACTAGCTAGAATTCCAACCACATCAGTCGTAGATGGTCCTTGCGCTAAAGGGGGTTTTTCATTTGTTGTTTTTAGTTCTGTTTCCATTACTCTGTTTTTCAGCAATTTTATTTTTTTTACATTACGATGATATTTCATTTCAGTTTTTAATCAGTAGCATAATGGTAGATTACAACTATGCAAGCTTGTTCTTGTAAAATATCTTGTGGAGAAAAATGACTCTACTTCCAAACTGAATTAAGATTGAAGTAATAAGAATACACCGTTGTTTAGTTTTCTTACTATTTTGTTATTCATTTTCTTAGAACAAAATTATCAATTAACTATGTTAATGGATGTTTTCAAAAGCCATTTCAAGATGATGATGATCCTAAACTAAATGGTTAAATGTCTAATTCACACAGTGATTGAATTTACTCAGTACATTGTTATTTTCATAGGAACATAGGAACTAAGGTGTAATTGATTTCTTGCACAACATTTCAAAAGGGTAATGCTTCACATTTGAATGTTGGAGAAATTAAAAAATGCATCAATTGTTTATTGTTAGTTCTACATGCTTTTACCTTTTTTCTTTCAGATCCTCACTTAGTTGCATCACCGATATTCCAAAAATCATTTCAAGGACATTTATTTAATCATATTCCAAAATTGGATGGTTGAATGTTTAATGAATGCAGTTATTGAGTTGACTTCTGCATCAATTTCATTCTCAGTTTTAAGGATTAATTCCATAGATTAGGACTAATGTTAAGATGAGATAGATGCTCTGTTTTTATTTGGTTTTAATTAGCGAACAATTCTTGGTCCATTTTTAGGAAATTAGATTAATTTAGGAACATTTTCTTTCCTTTAAAATTCATTAGATTCACTTAAATTTTCTCATAGTCTTGGGTTGCACATTCTTAGACATAAAATAATAGAAACCCCTAAAAAAAACAACAAAAAATAAAAAACAACGAATTAAGAAAAAATGTTAACTAAGCACATATAGTGCACCACACTTCATCAGTTTACAAACCTTGGTTGATAATTTATGCAATCAATTTAGGACACTAAATTGACCAAACATGTCCCTTGTGACGATTTGCAGAGTTTAAAACCAGAACTAGTGATGAACGGCACAAGTGAGCCATTCATCCCCTGTGCCAACCCTATGTTGGCAAGTTTTTAAAAATGGAGTCGAAGCTTCTAGCTCTAGAAGCTTCATGAACAAAAGTCTGGTAAATGGTTGAAAAGGTAGAGTCGAGAGAGTCTGTTTGGGCTCCTTTCCCCTATTAGAATGGAACAAACCAAAAGGGATAAGGCCTCTCCCACCATAATAGGATCCATTTTCCCTCCATCAAAGCTATACAAACTCCCCATTTCACACCCTCAGCTAGCTAATGAAAGGACTAAAATAATATTCATATCTTGAGAGCCACATTGAGAACCTTAGTCTTCTAGTTTGTGTGTGAAGGGAGAATAAGATTGTTGTGTTTAGTTTGGAGCATAAGGAAAGAGACCTTGAACTTCCATTTTGTTGAGGGTGAATCATGAGATGCTTCCATTGGTGCTGGAACTCAGACATGCAAAGGGAACCTACAACATTAAGGCTCAAATTGTATTTCTCTTTGATTTTTTGTTAATAAAACTAATGGTTTATTTCCTATATCGTGTGTAATGTTACATGTGATAACTTAAGACTACTTGACTTTTTAAGTAGATTGAATTTGGTTTTATTCTATCATGTTTGTTATTGTCTCTTGCATGTTTATTTCAGGTATTTGAACAAAAGGAATGAAAGGGAGTTAGAGTAAGGAGGCAAGATCAACATCAAGTGGATTAGCTCTATAAGAGGTAGGCCCTCTTATTTAATTTTAATATAAGGCAATTTATGTTAGATTTTTTTGTTTGTGGCTAGACCCACTCTTGGGCTAGAGGAATCACCTCTTTCCTTAGAGAATATAAACATACTCCAAACTTCCTCATCATCTCCATCATCTCACAAATAATCTTCCACTACCACAATTGAAGCTGCCCATACTCATTCCAAAACCCTAAAAGGAAATACTCCATTAATGAAATTGGACATAAAATTTGAACTTCCCATGTACAATGGAGAGGTGAATGCAAAATTCAGAATTGAGAACCTTCAAGAAGATGACATAAAGATCTAGTTAGCTTCATTGAGGCTAAAAGGATATGTTAGGGCCCTATACTACTAGTGTAACCCTTATTGTTATTAGTACAACCCACTTATTATATTGATGTACCCACATAGTGCTCATATTGTTACTATTGTACCCCATATAAGCCCACTAATGTTACTATTGTGGCTTCATATTATTATTGTTAGGTCGGCTGGGTTATATTGTGACTCCTATATATAGAAAGGAGGTTTTGTCATTTGAATCATCCAAGAATTGTTCATTTATGTAATGTAAAGGAGATTTCCCCCTCGAAGAGGCTGAATTCTAAGGCGTTGATCTATCTTTTCTATCTTTTTTGAGCTGGTTTCATAACATTTGGTATCAGAGCTTTGGATTCTAGGGTTTCGCTGCTCCAAACAGGTCATCGTGGAATTTTCGCTCTAACGTTTTTTCTGTGACGTTTCAGAAGTATAAAAAAAAACCCATTTGAGAATAAATCACGTTGAACCTTGGGTCCGAATTTCAGATCCTTTTACGCGATATTTACGGAGATATGATCTGAGGAAGTTGGTCTTTTTAGAGACTCCTGAATTACATTCAAAATAGGTGACCTGGGGAAAATCGTCATAACTTTCTCTCTGGGGGTCGGATTGAAATTTTGTAAGAAGGTGTAGAAAGAGGATGGACGGTAGTTTCTTTTATGCATTTTTGAGATCCAAAGGTAGAAACAGTGACACGTGGCACGTCGTACAAGTTCGCTCTACCGAATTAGTCTATAATCAGGTCACTGTGGGAGAATTGGCATAACTCTTCATTGGAGAATCCAATTGGGGTCAGACTGGTGGCATTGGAAAGAGGACATAGAGAAATACTACAGGTCATAGTTTCAGAACTTAAAGATCTACAGGTACAGAGTTACAGGCATTTCAAGATCGAGCTCCTAAAATCAAGAAAAAGCAAGATGAGGAAGTTTGATGGCAAGGATCCAGTAAATTGGATATGTCAGATGGAGCAATATTTTGATCTACATGGTGTACCACTATTACAAAAGGTATATATTGCAGCTTCATATTTAGAACTAGATCAATTTGTATGGTATAAAGGGCTTTGTTCTCGTAAAAAACTTGTTACGTGGTCAATTTTCACGGAGGAAATGATAGCACATTACGAGGATACAAAGAGAAACACCTTCTTT
>APFE031533583.1:0-27456 GCA_000404065.3 Pinus taeda | reverse complement strand
AAGAACTACTCAAGCGTTGAGGACAACGCTTTTTGAAGGAGAGGGGCATGTTAGGGCCCTATACTACTAGTGTAACCCTTATTGTTATTAGTACAACCCACTTATTATATTGATGTACCCACATAGTGCCCATATCATTACTATTGTACCCCATATAAGCCCACTAATGTTACTATTGTGGCTTCATATTATTATTGTTAGGTCGGCTGGGTTATATTGTGACTCCTATATATAGAAAGGAGGTTTTGTCATTTGAATCATCCAATAATTGTTCATTTATGTAATGTAAAGGAGGTTTCCCCCTCGAAGAGGCTGAATTCTAAGGCATTGATCTATCTTTTCTATCTTTTTTGAGCTGGTTTCATAACAGGATATCTACTAGTTTGGTGGGAACAAATACTCAAGAGGAAATGAGAATCCATGGTAACATAGCCATCACTTGGGTTGAATTTGTTTATGGAATTAAAAGACAGTTTTATCCTTTAGCCTATTTGGAAAAACCATTATGAGTTGGTATAATTTCAGGCAGCGTAAAGGACAAATAGTCCAAGATTATACATGGGAGTTTAGGAAAAGAGATTTGTTATTATGACTGAATTTGAATTCTGAAGATACACTGTTGAAATATATTGGGGGTTTACCTTCCTATCCTAAACACATTATTCTTATGTTCAATCCAACTAATTTGGATGAAGTATGTGTGCAACCCACACATCATGAATCTATAGGAAATAACACTTATGAAGAAAGTATTAATAAAAAGTCTCCTAAGTGTAAGGAGAAGAAAAAGGAGGAAAATGGAAAGGGAAGAAAAATGAAAGTGTGAAGAAAGAAGGGGAGAAAGTTATCTGTAAACGTTGTTCCAAAGAGGGACATAATGAGGATCATTGTTGGAAACTCCATCCATAAATGAGACCAAATAAGTTCAACAATAAAGGGAAACAAAAAACCACTGCTATCACTCAAGAATATTTAGGTTATGAATCAGGTGATGAAAACAAAATCACTGTCATGGGAATGAAAGGAAAACAAGATATTTCAAGCACTAGTTCACAAAATTGTAACACTACTACTACTCCAGATGAAAATAGACGAATTGAGTTATTTCATGTTAGGGTAATATCTAAACACACCAAGATTGACACACTCTTCTATAGTGGGTCACAATTGAATCTAATCTCTGAAGGCTTAGTCAAAAAATTTAATCTTGAAACTGTACCTCACCATAAACCATACGCTTTGGGATGGATAACAAGAGACACTAGTTACAGGTTACAAGAAAATGTTTGTTTAAGTTTGAAATCACTGCAAATTTTGTTGACAAAGTAGAGTTAGATGTGGTACCGCTTGATATTTCAGGTGTGGTATTGGGTAGTCCATATTTCTATGACCGGAAAGCAGTCTTTTACTACCATGAAAACAAGTATCACTTGTGAAAGGATGGTGTGGAGTATATAGTGAGAGCCCATTGCAAAAAGTTAAATATACAAATTGTTAATGCAAGGCACGTAAAAATATTAGTGAATTCAAGTAAAAGTTTAGTGCTTCTCATGTTAAAGCCAAATGACGATTTTGTTTATGAAAATTTTGTTGCATGTAATGTAAGTTTCAATTCTAATTTGGTTGGTTCAGTTCATTAGAGTGATGAAGTATTTCAGGTTGTGAAATAATCATCCTTCAAGGAGAAAGAAACTTCACATGATATATCTTTGCAGGAAGAGGTTTCTCTATGTGATGCTAACATGCAAGGGTTAATAAAATTGCGAAGTGTAGAGACACCAATGCAACGCAAAAGTATGTTGAACAATAGGCTCATTCAATCATCTCTTACACCATGTTGTGCACCGATGGTTATGGTGCCAAAGAGGAACGGTAAGAATTTAAAGAAAGAGGACATATGGAGTAGTTTTCACCAAAGCAAAGTTGTAAAAAGAGGTCAATGCAAGAATATACATAACACCAAAGAATAATGGGTTGTATGGTTTTTCATGTTGTATGTTCTTTGAAGCACTTCTATTACCTACATGTATTTGAATTATGGAAAAAAAGAGTCATTTCTTGAATAAATTGTCCACTTGGGTGACATAAACATGTTTAGAAAGTTTTCTTATGCACATGTAATCTATGAAGGAAAATTGTTTGATGTTTTGAAGATATCAAAGTACAAGTTGGGTTTCACTTCTTTGATGCATTTGGGCCATGATATTGGAGGAGGTACGTTGAAGGCAAGCCTTTCCAAGTTGGATGCCATTGTTGATTGGTCAATGCCCAAGATATTCATTTTGATAAGAGGTTTGTTGGGAGCATCCCAATGTTAGAGGAGAGTTGTTGTTGAAATTTCTTCTTCTGAAGGTCCTTGACATGCATGGTCATGTGTATGCAAAGTCTTCCAGTGGGGAGACAAACAGTAAGAGGCATGTGTTGCTTCAAACCAAAAGATCAGTTCAATTCTTTTTTATGCTCTTTCAAACTTGAAAGGTTCATTTGAGTTTCAGGTTTATACAAACAACTTGACCATCTTATTTCATTCAAAATATTTCCATCGTGTAAAGATTAAGTTACACCGATCCATGTACTTTCATTGGATGGGTACTTGTCAAAAATTTCACTTGGTTTGAAAGTACAAAGGAGGTATAAGCTGTTATTCTTTTTAGGCCTATTGGTTATGAAATTGTTGTATTCATAAATTACTATGTTTTACATGAAAGTCAAATTCAAAAAAATTCATACTTTTAGGATGTGAAATTGGGCATGAATCATGTAAACCAAGTAGTGAAATTTATCGTCCATTTGTATTATATTTTTTTTTGTCATTTTGGTAAGGATGTTTCTTTTGATGGTGACTTGGAAAAATCCATGAGTTTCTATGAATGGCTAAAAATAGTGCAACAAAAAGTGCAAGATTAGCTTGAAAAGGGAAAAGACAAATATAGGTATTATGCCAATCACACGTTTCAAGTCGATGTTGCAAACTAGTGTTAGTTTTGCAAAAAAATGGTTCAAGCTGTTGAGAAAGGAGAGAATGTTCAAAGTTCACATTCTGAATGCATTCCTACAAAATTTCTAAATCAATTTCAACAAGACGCCATCCATGACAAATGAACGGGGTATTCAAGGCAAGTTAATGTTCATTTGCTTAGAGAGGAGCTCGAGGAAACACATTCATCAAAAGCCAATTGGATTGAGCTTGGAAAGGTGAGGGGACTGTAACCTCATCTACTTTTCAGATAATACTATATTTTGTGGTCCAAAAGGCTTTTAGTGAGGAGGAATGATCACGTGCTAAATATTTAGCTCAAAAATCGAACTTCTCATATTGGCTCAAAAATTGTACGACTGCATCCATCTCATCAAGACGATCACAACACAAATCATTTTACTAAAAATGAGTTCGTATGAAGGCGAAAAGGCCTGCTGTTTGTTTTCCTAAACAACTAAAAACAATTTCTGAACAAGGCATAATGATGACATGGTAGTACAATCAGCATGATGGGAATCTTCTGCAGTTTCTGCCCAATGAACCTATGAAAAGTGCCACTCCATGATTCACCAGTTTGATTGTGTGAATGTGAAATTACCCAATGTGTTGCAAGGTAGAATTATTAGGTCATGGTGAATATTATGTGTAAATTGTATTTTTTTAGAAATATAACACTATATCCAAATTCACATATATTTAAACAATACAATGACGCATTTTAATATAATGGTCAAAGTCCGAATATGGTGTAGAAAAATGTAACAAGGGATGGGTAGAAGGCAGGTCAAACCTGTGATCTTCCCCTCCCAAACTTTGTTACATACCAATGGACCAAGTAGCGAGATTTAAAATGTCTGCCACCACACCATATTTAATGCGTGCAGTGATTTGATGATGAGAGCTGAGGGAGCCAGCCTTGTGGGTCAACCCCCTCTCCATATGACCACAAGGCTATGACCAAGGGCCAGTGATAAACAAATGAGCGCGATTAGCGCCACTAATATTGTTTAGCACCCAAAGAAACTATGCCATTAATGACACTAGTTGTGAGATGCACACTCTACTGCTAGGGTTTCTGGAGCCTCTCTGAAACGGCACAGAACAACCTAGACGCTTCACCCACCCAGGAACTAACCTCCTTCTCCATGCAACAGGGTAGTAAGAGGAACAGGAGCAGAGCACATGGAAGCCCCACAGGGGGGCACGCCACTGCTCTCCCCTAAATCAACTGACATGCCGCCAGGAACGGAGGTGCCCATAGTCTTTGGATTTGTTGATGAGGAGACGCTTAGGGCAGAGCACGTGCAGAAAAAAAAGAACACAGGGACAAATCCGCAGTTAGACAAGACAGTAGATAACCATGGCAGAAGGGACAACGCAAGGAAAGACCAAAGATCACTTCGAAAACCAGCAAACCCATCGCTGCTGAAAGGCCAAGAATAGAGCTACCAGGACAGAAGATCAATGAGCGTATCCAATATATGAGGGATCATGCCCTCATTGGAAAGTTCGTAGGGTTCTGGCCAAGAGAGAAAGCCCTACGTGGTTGGATAGCAGCGAAATGGAAACCCAAAGGCCACGTGACACTGTGGCTAGGACCAAAAGGGTTCTTCACAGCCATCTTCCTATGCCTGGAGGGCAAGTACAGAATCATGGATGAAGGACCTTATTTCTTTAATTTAGCTAGATTATACCTGAGAGATTGGGTAGCCAGATTCAACCCAGACAAAGAAGACCTGACATGGGCTCTGGTTTGGATAAGAATGTACTCACTCCCAGAGGAATATTGGGAAGAAAGTCTGTTCAAAGACATAGGCAATGGTCTGGGTGAATACATAAAGGCTGCAGAAGAAACGAAGCTTCAAAGATACACCTCCTATGCGCGCATTTGCGTCTTCATGCACCTAGACCAAGCCCTGCTAGGCTCGGTAAGTCTCTCTCACTATGATCATGAGTGGATTCAACCCTTAGACTATGAACATGTACCTTTCCGATGCCGAAAATGTCATGCTCATGGACATTTGTTCAGATATTGTCCACTAAATGCCATGGCCAGCAATACAGATTCTCCCAACCCTCCTACCCAAGATGGCTTCACCAAAGCTCCCAGCCGTAAACGATCGCATGAAAAGCCCCCTGCCGGAAAAAAACCCCTGTCAAACTCTGATGTCACCCCCTCCACCAATAATAGCTTTGAAATCTTAGCCCAAGCCTCTGAGGAGCTAGGTCTAAGCCATAAGACCACTCCACCGCTCAATGATGCCTCTCTCCATCCCCCTCCTTCGGACCAACCCCCTGAGTCTCAACCCTTCAAAGATGTTGAAGCTGACCCCATCATCAGCCAAAAAGAGCCAACAGAGAAAACAAATGATATGGAAGTTGATGGAATACCAGATCAATCCTAGAGCCTAGACCCTTCCATAACTGGAAGCAGTCAGGTGCAACAAATGGATGAAGAACAGAATATCATAGATATGGAAGGACTAGACATCCTACAGCTAGAAATAGCCTGCAAAAAGAGGGACTATGACAAAATCTCAGAACTTCAGCTAAGCAAACTGGAAGTGGTCATTTCAAAAGCCTACTAGCAAAGACAACTTGGCATTTAGCCAGGAAGCCATTGGTATGGTGGGATTAAGACAAAAGATTTCAAAAAAAGAGGATGAAAAACAGAACTCCAGTGAACAATAGAAGTTGGGAAAATCCTGGTAGATTCGGGTAGGTATGAAAAATTGATGAAATACTACAAACCTTCCACAAACATTGAATAATGAAGCTCATCTCATGGAATTTAAGAGGGCTAAATGGCCCAGGAAAACTTACAATCCTGAAAAATATGAGAAAGATGGAAAAGCCTCAAATATGTTTTCTGCAAGAAACTAAATGTAACAGTAGTAATTTAGAAAGCATCCTTTCTAAAGCTTGGTCGGGATGTAAAACAGTAGCGGTGGACGCTTTAGGAGCCTGGGGAGGGCTAGCCATTGCATGGGAATCAAAAGGGCTATCCCTCTCAGACTTTCATGCCTCTCACCACTTTATTCAAGCCACTTTTCATCTTTTAAGTACTAATATACATGGGCTCCTTTCAAATGTCTATTTCCCACAGGATGCAAGGAAAAAGGCAAATCTACTCAACACAATAGAAGCCTTGAATAACCACAGAACGCATCCTCTGTGGATCATTGGAGGAGACTTCAACATGATCACCAAGATGGAGGAAAAGCTGGGAGGAAGAAACAGGTTGGAACAGGAAACTACTTACTTCAAATACTTCATCCACAATGCCTCTCTTATTGACCTGCAATTTTGCAATGGCAAATATACGTGGAGTAATAGAAGAGTGGGAAAACACCAAATTGCTTCTAAACTTGACAGATTCCTTATATCAGACAACTCGATTCAGATAGGAGGAGATATAACAACGGTAATCCTTCCCCACTCAGGCTCAGATCATTGGCCAATCTCCCTGTAGTGGCAATGACTGGGCAATGCCACAGGGCAACCCTTTCGCTTCGAAGAATTCTGGTTCACCCATCCAGATTTCAGGGACTTCATCAAATCCACTTGGAAATCTTTTATACCGCGAGAGGGATCCAAAATGTTCCAATTCCAACAGGAATTAAAAAATCTCAAGTACCATATAAAGCGCTAGAATGTGGAGACCTTTGGAATTATCTTCAAAGAGCAACAAAACTTAATGAGAGACTTGGCAAATCTCCATCAGCAAATAATCACGGGAGGTCACACGGAAGCGACTCTGGAGGAAGAGCAAAGCATCCACAAACAACTAGAAGAAAGAAGGAAGCAGGAGGAGATACTATGGAAGCAAAAATCTAGAATCAGATGGCTAAAAGAGGGAGAGCAGAATACTAAGTTATTTCACCAAACAACGGTACAACGAAGAATGCACAACAATATTCCTTTCCTCCAGAAGCAAGGTGGGGCATGAATAGAACATCATGAGGACATTGAGAAAGAATTTCTAACTCACTTCAAGGAGGTTCACCAAGAGCCAAACACAGACAGGGGAGCATGAATAGTACATCATGAGGACATTGAGAAAGAATTTCTAACTCACTTCAAGGAGGTTCACCAAGAGCCAAACACAGACAGGGGACTAGCCATAGAAAGAATCATCCAAAATGCGCCAAAACTTATAACTGAGGAACACAAAAAACTTCTTCTTCGACCTATTCTAACTCAGGAGGTGGATACTGCCATGTCTCAACTCAAAGAAGGCAAAGCTCCAGGGCCAGATGGCTTCACTACAACCTTTTTTCATACTTTCTGGGACATGATCAAACTTGAAGTCTGGGAGGTGGTGGAGGAATCAAGAGCCCTTCACTGGCTGCTACCGTCTCTTAATTCTACCTTCATAGCTCTTATCCCAAAATAGGAGGAGTCCACCGGGCCTCACATGTTTCGGCCGATTGCTCTATGTAATGTCATTTACAAGGTGATCTCCTCCAAGGTAATAGCCAACATGTTAAAACCCCTTCTACCTTTGCTCATCTCTCCTGAACAATCAGGGTATGTCGAAGGAAGACAGATCTTGGATGGCATATTCCTCACGTAAGATATTATTCACTCCCTCAAGCAAACAAGGCAGGCAGGTATGATTCTAAAGCTAGATCTCTCTAAGGCTTTTGACAAGCTCAGCTGGTCCTATATACAAAAAATGCTTAATGCTTTTGGATTCTCTCACATGTGGATCCACTGGATTATGAGTATTTTAACCTCCTCCTTCTTTTCTATTCTTGTGAATGGCTACCCGTCTCAGCCCTTCAAGCCCTCTCAAGGAATCAAGCAGGGCGATCCCGTCTCCCCCTTCCTCTTCATCCTGATGGCTGAAGGTCTAGGTCGTCACATCAAGCATTCTCATCTCTCTCATTAGCTTAAAGGTCTTTCCATTCATAACTCCCCTGCTATAACTCACCAGTAGTTTGTTGATGAAAACATGCTCTTCAGTTATCTTTCTGTACAGGAAGCCTCTCACTTCAAATCTCTTCTCAATGACTTCTCTGAGGCCTCAGGTAGTAGTATCAACAATTCCAAATCGCAAATCTTCTTCTTCCATACCCACCCTATTGTCAAGCTTGTTGTAGCTAGAATTTTGGGTTTCCCTATCGCCACACTTCTATCCAATTACCTTGGCGCCCCCCTCATCGCATCTGCCATCAAGCACTCCTCCTGGTGCAGGCTCATTGAAAAGCTTGAAACACGTCTAAACCTCTGGACGTCTAGATCCCTAAACATGGCCAGTCGTGTGGTACTAATAAACGTAGTACTACAAGCAATGCCGCTTTACCTGTTCTCAATCTTGGCAGCCCCCAAATGGGTCTTAAAAAGAATAAGATACTTACAGAGAGGTTTCCTCTGGGGGAACTCAGCCACTAACCGCACATGGGCACTGGTAAAATGGACCACTGTTTGTACGACCAAGGAAAAAGGAGGTATTGGTCTGAGAGACCCCAATCATAGTAATGCAATCATGAGTGCCAAAATCTGGTGGCAATGGCTCTCTTCACCAGAAAAACCTTGGGCTGCCATCTGGACTTCCAAGTATGCCAACCACAGGCCACAGGAGGAAATCATAAGATACATTCCCAGTGTCAATGGTTCTCTGATATGGAATGCGACCAAACAACACTTCCAGTTGATTCAGCAGCATAGTTTCTGGGAAGTAAGAAATGGTTGAACTGCACGATTCTGGACGGACGCCTGGAACCAACTGCCAAAGCTTAATGGAATCCTAAATATTCCTCCCAACTTCATCGAAGTGGCCCAACAACAGAATAAGATATGGGAGTATTGGGATCAGGAACAAGAGCAAGGATTTCGGAAGTGGAAGCAAGGTATCCATCTTACCAGAAACATGGAACGTCCATTCACAGAAGAATTGGAAAAGGAGTTAAGCAAAATAAGCATCTGATATTCAGAGGACAGAGACATTCTACGATGGGTTTATCGGCCTAAGGGGGCATTCACCACTTCAGAGGCTTACAAAATCATAAGCACAGACCCAACCCCCCCAGACCCAATATGGACCAAAATATGGGGGTTTTGCTCGTGGCCCAAAGTTTCTCTTTTTTTATGGCTGTTTCGACACAAAAGAATTTTAACTTGGGATAAACTCCGACGGAGAAACTATCATGGCCCCTCCATCTATGTAAACTACAAATCTCAAGAGGAAACCACTCAACACCTCTTGGACGCTTGCCCCTTGGCCAACCAAATATGGGAGAAGGAAAGTTTCAGGAGTCAAAGAAATTGCAGGCTTCTAGATGATATAACAGATACCTTAAGACACTGGCCAATGAATCTGCATAAATATGAAATTCTCAATCACCTATGGCACATTCTTCTTGGGCTACTTCTATGGAACATATGGAAAGAAAGAAACAAAAGGATATTCAAGGATCATTATTCCCCGATTGACATTATCTAGTGCAAGGTCTGTGGGAATCTAGAAGAAACCTTGCAGCTTAAATCCTAGAACACGGAAGACCTTCCAACTCTAGATAATGAGAAGGATATCTGGGAAAACTAGAACTTACATCTACCCGAGAAGCTCCACAACAAAATCCAGCATAATGGCAGTAGTACCAAAGAGATCTCCTGGACTGCCCCTCCTTAGCACTCCTTCAAACTCAATTTCGATGGAGCCTCAAAGGGAAATCCTGGGATGGCTGGATATGGCGGAATATTCAGAAACCATGATGGCAGGCCTCTTCAGATCTACTATGGAAACATCGGATGGGACACAAACAACTTGGCTGAGTTGGAAGGTCTATGGCAAGGTCTCATTCTTTCCAGGCATAACAACTTCAGTCCCCTGGAGGTAGAAGGAGATTCTCAAATCCTAATTAACATGGATAAGAATCTCCTAAATGGCTCTCATGCAAAGAAAATTGCCACGCGCTGGAGGCTTGAAGCGAGACTAAAAGAAATGGAGCAAGAACTATTTAATAACAGGGCCATCACCTTCAATCACATAAGAAGAGAAGGAAACAAGGTAGCATATTTTATGGCCAACATTGGCGTGGAAACTGAGTATACTCTACAAGCAGGAACTCTAGACATGCTAAAGAATCATGCACAAGCTCAGGAATGCAATCACCTAGTCCAAAATGACACCATCCCCCCCGGATGCGGGTCCAAACCAACGCGAATAGGTTGATGGGATGGGGGTGCAGGGGAGGTCACCTGCCTGCCATGCGCATAGGCGACTTGGAAGACGGTGGCGAAGGACATCCCTGGAAGGCGATGTTAAATGTTATGGGATGACAGCCAAGGAGCATTTACGCTCCGACCTCCTTTGTCTGCGTTACAGAACTCAACTCCGCTACATAATTGAATGCCTCATTAATGGCGGGCGGCCCTCAAGGTAGAGGCTGGAGGTTTATAAACAGAGGCAGCCCAGGAATCACCATGTTCATTTGGGCAGGGTCTGGGGTTCTCATGCCATCGCTGGTGCTGACAAATTCCGGCCCTGGTCTGATTTATTCCACCCCGGGTCTGATTGCAAAGTTTGTTTACACCCCTGTTGGTCTTTTGCATTTCAATTCAGCTCTAGATTGCTCTGTTAACATGGTCAGGACTCATCAACAGATGCTGAGTCGTCGCGGCTCAAGTCGTGGAGAGTCATCGCACCCCTTAGCCGAGGCAAAAACCCATTCTCACGTCACTGCCCTCACTGTCGCTGTCATTGCCATTTCCCTCATTTGGGAGGTGCAAGCTCTCTCAGGCACAGCCAATATGTGTAGGCCAGCTCTCCTGGGTCTTCGTCTGCTCCTTACTTCGGCTCAACTATATTTACCTTCAACAGCCCCTGAATTGTCCAAGGATTAATGCCCACGTCTCTGTTCTTTTCATTGATGAAGCCCAGGACGAGGGCGGAACCAATGCTCCTCCATAATTCATGGCCCCGGTCGACATAGCCAAAACATCTGAACTACCCACGGTGGACAAGTGGAAGGGCACGAAATTTCCAGACCTTCAGTTGGAGAAGAACCAGAAGCAGCCAAAAGCGGCCGAGGTGAAAGAGGGCCAAGCTTAGGAAGAGGAAGAATATGGATGGTGCCCAATTGTGGAGGAGGTGCTAGAGGACTAGTCTGCTCCCAGGTCTCAGGTCCTGTAGCTCGGGTGGGATTCTGGCTCTTTCCTTTCTTTTTGGTCATGTCCATCTGTCCAATTGTCTCTGGCATGTCTTCATGTCGATTATCTTTTATGTTAATGTGTCAATGTAGCAAAATGCCAACGCTGAGGCGTATGGTCGGTTACAGTCTTGTTTGGGTATCAATTTTTTGGTTGGTTATAGTCTTGCATGGGTGTCAATTTTGTCCTCCCCTGCATGGGAATGATTTTAATGGTCACAAACACCCCTGTGAGGGAATGAATAGGGTAGCCCTCTCTTTTTGCTACATTTGGTTGATCCAGAATGCCACTCTTTCAGGCAGATGGATCTTTCAGAGAGCATGATTGTAATTATACTCTGGTTTTTTGTATATAATAGAATAGTTTAATCGAGAAAAAAAAAATATTGTTTAGCCCTCATTAATCCATAAATTAATATGGCGACAGTTTTGGAGGTGCGCCAATTTCGGCAAAATTGTCAAATTGGCGGTGCTAATTGGAGTCTTCTCCAGTTTTAGCAGAGTTTCCTAGGGAAATATTGAATGAAGCATATCTTGAGCAATTTTTGACCAAATTGAGCTCAGAAAGATATGTTCTTAGCTAATTTGGATATTGTTAACTCATTGGTATAAGTTACAAAGGCAATATAAGACTTCTATAGATGATTTTTCCACAGAGAAGTTCACAGAAGCCTGGGACCACCACAGAAGGAGATCATGCCGAGATCATCCAGAGTGAGTTTTTCAGAGATATAATAGTCATTTTTTGCTAATTTAGACATTTTGAACACATTGTAACAGGTAAAATTTTAAATGTTGACACAGGTAATAATAAAAAGTTAAAAGTAATAAACAAGAAATTAAATCTAATAAATAAAAGGTTAAAAGTAAATATGAGTGTAAACATTTAAACGCTGACTCAATTAATAATAAAAAGTTAAAGTAATAAAAATAATAAAATTCAGTTTTTCATATTTTCATTTTGTTATTATCTTTTGAATAACCTTTGTTACGATACCATGAGTCAATACCACATGCCCAAAAACCATAACCTATTTCAAAACCAAAATATTTTATAATAGCAATGTAAGATTCTTAACCATGGATATTCATCCTCACTTTATCATGGATATTATTAACTTATCAATACCACATGCCCAAAACACAACTTATTTCAAAATAAAAATATTTTATATGAGTAAAAATGTATTTTTAACCATGCATATTCACTTCCACTTTATCATGGATATTATTAAGTTGCAAATATGCTTTGTTACAACACCATGACTTATCAATATAACATGCCCAAAAAACATAAATTATTTTACAATCAAAATATTTTATAAGAATATGAAAATATTATTAACCATGGATATTCACCCCCACTTTAACATGGATATTATTAACTTATAAATAGACCTCTTTTTCCATTGATACTTGTGAATAGGATTTGTTACAATACCATTGGCCAATATTATGGGTTATTAATACCATGTCGGATTTATGACACAGGTTTGGCGCTATGACACAAGAGTTGTCCTTGTTGGGAACTCACTCAGATGACAAATCACAATTTTGGCTCACAGAATAAAGGAAAAAGAGATATACATAGGTTCCCCTTGACCAAGCTGCATATACACGCGGGTTCGATGACAAAAAGGTGCGTATGCATATACACACTCTTTCATGCAAGGAAAGGCACGTACGTGTTGGATAATTTTGTTTTTTGTCCATGGTATTGGGACCATGGTGTTGTGATCCATGGTATTGGTCGAAGGTATCTTGTCTGATGTGTTGACCCTTAGTATTTGGTCCAAGGTATTGGTTCTAAGTGGTTTTGGACCATGGTATTGAGTAAGGCCTAAAACACTAAAAGGTGGAGAAGATATTTAGGCAAGGGCACTCAAGTATTGAATATCTAGTGAAGAGTGATATCTAGAATACTGTTCATTGGGTAATGGTGCATAGCTAAATCTGAATCAAGGAGGAACCTGAGTGCTTGAAGAAGGATAACTTCTATTGATGGGTCAAGATCTTAAGGCTTGAAGAGAAGTATCTTTGTGTGGTTTTTGATCTTTTATCTAAATAATTGGTGCATGTCGTAATCTGTAAATCTGATGATCTAGGTATAACTAATGTCTGAATAGTGGTAAAGGTTAAATAATCTTTTACAGATTTGTATGCACGTTGCATATACATGCTGGTTCGATATTTCAAAACTGCGTGTATGCAGGTCCACCTTGAGAGAAGTGTGTATGCACCAGTTTCGACAATTGAAGAGCGTACAACTCATAAAAATTTCTTAGCTCTTCTATTTGTTTTTGTAGTGTTCTAGGTCTGGATCGGGTTCTAGTTACTATTATTGTGTTCTAGTTACAACATTCAGAAAGTGATTGTTGATTCAGTTTTGGTTGGTGCAAGGAGATTGGTTGATGCAGATATATTTGATGTTTGATTGGTGTTATTGATGATCCAATCTAAAAGTTTATGGAATGTGGTCCCTGGAAGAAAAGAGAGGTTGTAGCTTCTTTAGGTCAGCACGTACGCACTAGTAAATCAGCTAGTACAAGAACTAGGGGGTTGTAGCTCCCTTCCAAGAGAAGCTAGAGAACAAGAGAAAGGTTGTAGCCTTCTGCAGGTAGAAGCCTACGTAGTGGTATAAGGCTACACTAGTACAAAATTTGTAAAAAATAATTTTCTTATTAAAGAATCGATAGAGGATGCGGAGTGGTTTCACCCCATTGGGTTCCACCTTAATTTGGTCATGTTGTGATTGCCCATTTTTTTACTGCATCGATTACTTATATGGTAGATACATTGATTAAAGACAACACTAAATTATAAGTTTGCATGGTATGACGCTGGTTTTTAATCTAGTTGCGTAACACGCAGGTTCATTAACAAGAGTAGCGATATAAATTTGTTATTGAAATGAATATTGTTAAATTGCTCATATTGATTCCCCCCCCCTCTTATTATTTCCAACAATTGGTGTCAGAGCAGGTTCTTTAGAAGAAGCTTGATCGCTTGAAGAAAGATCAATCATCATGAGTCACTACAAAAAAGAGGGATCCATTAGACCAATGATTTTTTATGGGAGCAACTTTGTCTATTGGAAGGTAAGAACCACAACCTATCTTCAATCTCTTGGAATAGATGTTTGGGAAATCATGGAAGGAGGATACGCATTTCCATCAGTAATTCCTACAGATACAGCAGGTAAAACGCAGTATGAAACAAATGCCAAGGCTGTCAATACATTTTTGGGGACTCTGTCACAATCAAAATTTGTTAAGGTTATGCAGCTCAAAACCGCTAAATAAATATCGGACAATATCGTGCTAAGCTATGAAGGAGATGACCAGGTAAAACATGAAAAACTACAATCTCTCATAATTCAATATGAAACTCTCAAAATGCATAATGATGAAAGTATAACTAATTACTTATGTATAGATGAGATTGTTAATCACATGAAAAACTTGGGTGAAGAGATAAAATAAGTTACTGTAGTTGAAAATGTTTTAAGACCCTTGTCTTCTAATTTTGAATCAAAAGTTTCTACCATAGAGGAAAAGTATAATATTTAGAGTGTTACTATGACACAGCTGCACAGAATCCTAACTTCTTTCGAAATGAGAAAAGGGGGTCCATCAGATATGAGAGAAGCCACATTCAAAGCTTCAAGAAGAGAAGAACTCAATGAATCAGGACATAATTCAGAAGGAGAGGAAGAAGAAACTTTGTGAAGAACCTTCAATGGGGTACTAGAAGATTCAGAGGTAAGCTACCTTTGAAATGCTTTGCTTGTGGAAGATTCAGTCATTATGTGGCAAAATGTCCTCATAAAGATAAGCTTGATAAAGGTAAGGAACCCGCAAAATGGAATAGAAAATAGAATTTAAGTAAGAAGAGCTATTATACGCATGAAGATAGTGATGGTTTATCAAATAGTGATGAAGATAAACATGGTAGTGACTATAGACTTGTATTGGCTTTTGAAAACAATAATTTCTTAGATGCTTTAGATGAAGATGGTCTCTATGAAGAAATTTCTAAACTTAACATCTATTTAGAAGAAAAGAGTATAATTATAGATACTCTGACATTCCAACTCGCTGAAAGGGAAAAACAAAATGAAAAGTTAGAATGTGAAATTGTAGGTCTAAGAAAAGATATTGAGAAAACAAAAACACTCAATCTTAGATTTGTGAAAGGATCATAAACTTTAGATGAAATTATCAAAGTGCAACATTCTCCTCTGATAAAGGTAATTCTAGGATATAATGAAGAAGCATCTCCAGCACAGAAGCCATCAACCTCCAAAAGCTATCTTGATGCATCAAGGAGAAGTGAACAGGTTGACATTCATTAGCAAAATAATAAAGAACATCATCAGGTAAATCAGGTTCAATCTACTTCGAGGATGAACAAAAACTATGACCAACCATAGGTAAATCAGTCTCAATTTGCTTCAAGAATGAATATCAATAGAAACTACAATCATCAGCTCAGTAGATTTGATAATCACACAAATTTCTTCAATGGCCAATGTTTTTCATGTCATAACTTTGGACACAAAGCTTCTCAATGTGTTGCTTACAAGACCATCATTACCATAGAAGCACGAAATCGAATGAATGTGACTGGGATCATGAAAAGGACCTACAATAACTTTTTAGCTCTTGAAAGCGAAATAGAATGCTCTATCTCTAACAACTTCGGTCATGAAGATTCTGAATGCACGAGTAAATTTCGGCAAACATCTTAGAAGGAGCAAGCTTCATTGGGTCCCAAAACATGGAGAAAGAAAGAACCACAAACAGAAAGATGTGGAATAACCTTGTATGTAGAAGGAAAAGAAAATTAATGGTGTATCGACAGTGGATGCTTGAACACATGGTAGGTGATAAAGAAAAACTTGAGTCATATAATGCCCTAGAAAAAGAAAATTAGGTCTCATTTGGTGATGACACTCCTGCAGTCATAAAAGGTAAAGGCTCTATTCTCTTAAAAGAAAAGGTTAAAGCTAGGAATTTTATGTATGTGATGGTCTAAAGCATAACCTATTGAGTGTCAGTCAAATGTGTGATCAAGGAAATGAAGTAGTATTTCAAACAAATGGATGTGTTGTTCGTGAGCTTGATACAGGAAAAACAGTGATCAAAGGTGTAAGAACTCCAAACAACCTATACATACTCAAGGGAGGACAATAACAGTGTTATCTAAGAAGAAATGATTAACACTGGCTATGGCATAGAAGACTGGGGCAACTAAGCTTCCCTCAAATAAGAAAAGCATTCAAATACTAGGCGGTTTGTGATCTTCCGGATATCCGCATTCCAAAAAATACAATATGCAAATCATGTAAATTTGCTAAGCAAACCAGAACACATTTCCCTAAAAAGGAAGAATCAACTAGTAAGCCTCTTGAACTTGTGCATACTAATTTATGTGGACAATCAAGGAAAAAGTCACCTTGTGGAGAAGAATATTTTATATTGTTCATTGATGATTTTTCAAGAATGTGTTGGATAGGACTTCTAAAGCACAAAGATGAAGCTTTTGAAAAGTTCAAATCCTTCAAAGCTTTGGTTGAAAATGAGTCAGATTGGAAAATCAAGTGCCTCAGGTTTGATCGAGGAGGAGAATTTACCTTGGATGAATTCAATTTCTATGGAGAACATGGAATAAGAAGGGAATTCTCTACCGCAATAACTCCTCAGCAAAATTGAGCGGTAGAAAGGATGAATAGAACTGTTCAACAAATGGCTCATGCTATGCTAGATGAGTTTGGAACTCCTACAACCTTCTGGGGTGAAGCGGCATTTGCTGCCATCACTATTCTTAAAAAAACAAATGTCCAGGTAAAAAAAAATCAAACTCCACATGAAATTTGATATGGTAAGACTCCTAATATAAAATAATTTAAAATTTTTGGAAGAAAATGTTACATCAAAATGACTAATGAAAAACTTGGCAAGTTTGAACCTACAGTAGATGAAGGCATTCTCCTTGGTTACTTTTCCTGAAGTAAAGGATACAAGTGTTATAATAAAAGACTTGGGAAAATTGTTGAAAGTATTGATGTTGTATTTGATGAAGTAGGCAAAAATCCAAAGCAGGTAAAAACTGAAGATCATGAAGAAGATGAGGACTATTCTTCCACATCAAATCAAACTAATTTTGAAGAAGAATTTAATGAGGCACCGAGAGAACAGATAAGGGTAGAAGAAAAGACTCCACTGAGGTATGTTTAGAAGAATTATCCAGAGACTCAAATTTTGGGGCAGAAAGAGGCAGGTGTGCAAACAAGAAGAACTATTATAGAAGCTTCAAGCTATCTAGCATTGCTTTCCTTCATCGAATCACAAAATGCAAATGAAGCATGCAAAGATGAATGTTGGGTCAAGGCCATGAATGAAGAACTTGAGAAAATTCAAAGGAATAATACTTGGGAATTGGTTCCTAGACCTAATGATAAGAATGTCATAGGAACCAAATGGATATTCAAAAACACGCTAAATGAAAATGGAGAAGTTATTAGAAACAAGGCCAGACTTGTTCGTAAAGGGTATGCTCAATAGGAAGGTATAGACTTTGAAGAAACACTTGCACCTGTTGCTAGACTTGAAGCCATAAGAATGTTTCTTGATCCTTTTAGCTTTCAGAAGTTCAAAGTATATCAAATGGATGTGAAATCTGTTTTTCTTAATGGAGACCTAGAAGAAGAAGTATATATTGAGCAACCAAATGGATCCATCCTTGGAAATGATCCAAAACTTGTATGTAGACTCAGAAAGGCTCTCTATGGTCTAAAACAAGCTCTAAGGGCATACTATTACCATCTTGACAAGTATCTCCATAAACAAGGGTTTTCAAAAGGATCAGCTAATAGCAATCTATATATAAAGATTGATAATGATAAATTGCTAATACTTGTTCTGTATGTTGATTCTATCATTTTTGGTAGCAATGAAGAAGCCATGAGTCAAAACTTTGCCTTGGTAATGCAGAAAGAATTTGAAATGTCCCTGCTGGCTGAGATCACATATTTTCTTTGTCTACAAGTTCAATAAAAGAAAGATGGCATCTTTTTGTCACAAACCAAGCACCTTAAGAAGATCTTGAAGAAATATGGCATGGAAGATTCTAAACTAGTATGTACCCCTATGGTAATAGGATGCAGCCTCAACGCAGATGATGAATCAGCAGGAGTACATCAACCAACCTATAGATCCATGATTGGTAGTCTGCTATATCTGAAAAGTACCCGACTAGACATCATGCATGTAGTAGGAATAGTTGGAAGATTCCAAGCCAATCCAAATGAAACACACCTTCAGGCAGTCAAAAGGATTTTCAAATATCTTCAAGGAACAAAAAAAATTGGATTATGGTATCCTAGAGATACAGATCATCCATTTCATGCATATACAGATGTAGACTGTGCAAGAAGCATGGATGACAGAAAAAAAACTAGTGGTGGTGCATTCTATATGGGTTCCAGATTACTGTCTTGGTTCAACAAGAAACAAAGTTCAATTGCATTATCTACAACTAAAGCAGAATATGCGGTTGTTGCATATTGTTGCACATAACTTCTTTGGATGATGCAAAGATTGCAATACATTTAAATCACATGTACTCCACCCATATCCATTCTATGTGATAATACAAGTGCAATCACTGTTTCAAAGAATCCAGTCATGCATTCCAAGACCAAGCACATACCTATCAAATATCATTTTATCTGTGAGCAAGTACTTGAACAAAAGGTCAAATTGGAGTATGTTCCCTCCAAGGAACAAGTTGCTAATATATTCACCAAACCTCTACCCAGAGAGACATTTGAATACCTCAGGCAAAAGCTGGGAGTAGTTGATGCATCATTTGGCCATTGACATTTATCTTTTTTAGAGAACAATGGTTGTACGCGAGTTTCATCAAGCGTATCCATGCACATACGCAGGTTTATATAGATATAGCCACATATATGTTGGTTTGAAGAATATCAGTAGGCTAGACTCAGGATTAAAAGAGTTTGATATGGATCATCTAGCACAAGTTCAGGGGAAGCATATACTTCTAAATTGTTGGCATTATCTTGGTACAATTTCATAGTTGTTTCTGATTCAGGGGGAATCGGTGCAGAGGGAGATCATGGTTTCTTGTGTGGATGGTGATTGAAAGATGATGCAGATGATAGTTACTCATGACTATCATAGTCTAGTTTTAGATATCATGTCTCTATTTCATGTATATCATTTATTATCAAAGTCATGTAACGACCTATTTTGTTTCCCCACTATGCTTGGGATGGATGAGGTAATGTTCTTGTTTTATCATGTATAAACTTTTGGTGTATCCCCACTTGGTTGGGAGATGGATGTATGTATGAGTCTTTGGTGATAGGAAGGTCATTTATGATGTATAGAGTCATGTTGTTCTTGTAGAACATCATTTTGCGGACCTTGCTTACAGTCAGGGGGAACATGAACAACACTCTCCAGCATATCAGAGATTTCAGCATGTACTTAGAGGGAGCATAACCCTTTGGGAGAGTGACTTGGGGTTGCCATGAAGTCCAAAGTGGGAGAATGTTGGCATTATGGCACACGTTTGGCGCTATGGCACAAGTGTTGTCTTTAATGGAAACACACTCACATGAACAATGTAAAATTTTAAAACAGGGACTGATACTATTACCCGTTTTGTATAGATAGCAAAAAAGGGACCCGATTTTGAAAAGGGGTGATGTAGAACACACATTTTTTTTAGAGCATAGTTTTTGGCACTTTAAATTTTTTTATGTACATTATGTTTTAGAATGGTAGTGATTTCATGCTGATTTAAAAAAGTGATAATTCTGCATAGGCCATTTTTTTAAAAGACCTATTTTTTTACTTTAAATTTTCTAATATATGAAATGTAAATTATTTTCTAAATTTAATAATTTTTTAAGTTGTCCGCTTCTTCATATTTTCTTGTTTTTATTTTAGTTTGTTTTTATTTTATTTGTAGTGAGGTTTTTATTGTTTTGCATATTTAAAGAAGAAGGTCGATATTTTGAATTTTTGATATTCTAGATATTTATACATTGTTAATTAATATTTCAATCCAAATGAAATAATTGTCTCTAAAAAACAATAATTTTTAACAATTGACAAAAAAAAACCATTTTTAACATAAGTATAACTAAAAAACTACACGTTTTGATAATTTTTTGCTAGAGATGACATGTCAAAATCACAATTTTTATAGGAAAATTTTTGCTAAAAATGGTTAAATAATAGTTTTTTTTTTATGAATTTCATGTCAAATAATAATAATAATCATTTTGTTTTCAAAAAATAATGATTAACATAAAAATGAATGCGAAAATCACAATACAAATATTGAACACATAACAACCTTAATTGAGTGTTTATTCTTCTCATAAAATGTCAAAGTCAAAACATTACAAATATAACTAATTAATAGTTTTCAAAAATGAGCTTGATTTCCAGGAATAACTTAAATTTGACCAACAATGTCATGTAATCCAAACTCTTTGTCTTCTGGAGTTTCATCATTGTCTTCTTCCACAATATTTTCTGCTTCATTTTTGCTCATTTTCCTCCTCTAATGCATCTTTGATGTTTGCTAATCTCCTAATGTATGCCTTTCCAATCATTCGATGTAATGGTGGTTGGGATTCCTTTGCCTTTTTCGCCACACATGATTCACTAAAGCCCCCTTTATTCAACCCAATTTCTTTCATTTCATTTGGAAGAAATTGAAGAGCATTAATTCTTTGGTAAATAAAATTGCACTGTATTGGATCTTTTTCAATGGCAATGCAATTTCTTAATTTTTGAAGGCAACATGCTATTGTCGTACCTAATTATCAAGAACGAAATAAATAGTGAAGTAAATTAGTACAATGACATATAAATTAATAAATAACATATTGAAATTCAATTCCATATAATAAAACTTACCTGAGCCAGAAAATAAATCCAAAACCCAATCTCCTACATTTGACTACCGAAAAGACATGACTAAATCAAACTCTTAAATAACATTGGGTCACGTTGTTTAAGTTCTCAAATATCTTGATGGAGCGCTTAAAAATGGCTCAATCGAGCAATCATTTTTTCCACCCAAACGTGACATCTCTTACCAAAAAGTGTAACCCATCTCCATGCTTTCACCCTTATAGATTATGCATTTCTAACAATCTATATCCGAATTATTATTATTATCCAATTTTAAGGTCATAGTCAAGCCAAACACCAAATTGATGTATGAGACCCCGTGTTTATGGGACAAGAGACCCACCTCCATGCAACGATTTGATTATTATGTCTAGAAAGGCATACCTACTCTAACCCCTTCTGGTTTTTGAGCATGTGACCTCTTAGGATGAAACACATGCTCTTAACAATTAGGCCTATTCATGCTCTAAGAAAGTGGATTTGATTAGCTAAAGATAGTAATTTAGAAACTCACAATTATAACTCACGATCACAATATATAATGCACAAATAACACACTTGTAAGATTACAAATTATGATAATATGTTTGAGAATGAAAGCATAACTATTTCCTTTTATGCATCTCTAATGGGAATGTAATTATGAATTAGAATATTCATGCATGTTTTTTTTTCCATGAAAACAATTCACGCAAGTTAGTAAATTGGAGGCAACAAAAAAGTTGGATAAAGGACTTTGGTTAACTATTATGTAGTCAAAGAAATCATTTTTGGTTAAATCATGATCATTCATTATTTAAAATATAATATTTAACTATATATAGGTTCAACACTTCAAAAAATTCTTAAAACTTTTTAACTAAAAATTTAAAACCTTTTAATAAAAAATTCACAATTGAAATTTGTGATTTTAACAAATTCCTATCAACTTATAAATAAATTCAACGAACAAAATATACTTAAAAAACTCTAAACCATATAACACTAACACAACACATGAGATAACATGGATACAAGTTGCTGTAGTGATGTGACCAGCGGTGTGTACTATGTAACTATCACTTGGAAGTTACAAACTTATAAACCATAAAGCCAAATAGTTTGGCTATATGACTAGGTTTTTTGTTTGTAAGTTTTGTTTTTTTGTGTTCTTTTTAAATCAACCCCAAGAAAATAAAAATAAAGACTAAAAAGGTAAAGACTAAAGGTAGCTTTCAAAAGGGTAATTTTTTTTTTAACTTTAAATACGTTAGATCACTTTGATAAGCGAAATGAATACAATCAGATTTTGGAAACAAAAAAAAGAATATGGTAGATGAGAAGAGTTACTATTACATCTTTGAAAGGTAAAGAAAGAATAGAAATTCATTACTTCAATTTGACTTGGATTACGATGAAGGAGTTGGCTACATATTTATAATATTTTTTGGGAAAGGCTAGTTCGGCATTAGGATGTGTTTTCATGTAAATGTAAAATCGAAAATTAAATTGTTTCTTAGTCATTTAATTATTTATAAGTGGAGTTGGTTAAACATAAATGTTGTTATCCATAAATGGAGTCAATTATTAGTAAGTGAGAAATTTTCTATAGAGAATGTAAGAAGCTTGTAAGAAGTGGGCACATGGGGCCATTGTGAGAATCGGCCCAGCCCTACAACCCCGCAAAAGCATGCAAGTTATGTGTTTTGATGTAACAAGATTAATCAGTGTAATCACATAACTTGCATGCTTTTGCGGGGTGGCGGGCGAATCGTTTCATGTGCCCACTTCTTACACTCTCTAGAATATTTTAATGCAAACTTCTTACATGAAGAAAATTTCTCACTTACTAATAACTGACTCCATTTATAGATAACAACATTTATGTCTAACCAACTACACTTATAAATAATTAAATGACTAAAAAACAATTTAGTTTTTGGTTTTACATTTACACGAAAACACATCTAATGCGCAACCCTATAATATATATAATATATTATTAGATGACTTTTTCACTTTACGTCTTTGGAAAACATATGAAGAATGAAATGCGTAAATATATAAAGGACAAAGCACAACTGATACTTTGTTTATATATTATTTATGCAAATCCCTAAACAAATTTAAACAATCAATTGGTAAAATTAAATAATTAAAATTTATTGAGTTCAAATTTCCAACATTACTTTTAATAGGAAATAATATATTAATATATATTATTATTTAAAGTAAAAAATATCTTCCTCTTATTTTAAAAAGTGTAATGTTTTTTTACTTTTAAAATATATATATATCTTCCTATTAACAGAAATGTTGGACTTTGATCACTGTAATTTTCATTTCTTTATTTCACTAATTTGAATTGGTTTTCATTTTTTTTGGAATTTGATACTAAAATATGAAACAAATTCTCATGTATATATTACGCATTTGCATATCTCATATGTTTCCAAAGACTATAAAGTACAAAAGTACATATTATATATATATATATATATTATGTTTTAATAAACAAAACTCTTAGACATTAGGATGTGTTTTCATGTAAATGCAAAACCAAAAATAAATTGTTTTTTAGTCATTTAATTATTTATAAGTGGAGTTGGTTATACATAAATGTTGTTATCAATAACTGAAGTCAATTATTAGTATGTGAGAAATTTTCTGCGTGTAAGAAGTTTTAATTAAAATATTATGAAGAGTGTAAGAAGTGGGCACATGGGGCGATTCTGAAAATCACCTTTTCCCTTCCACCCCACAAAAGAATGCAAGTTATGTGATTACAACGATTAATCTCCAACATCAAATCACATAACTTCAAGCTTTTGAGGGGTGGCCGGGCTAGGGCGATTGTCAGAATCACTTCATGTGCCCACTTCTTACATTCTCCGTAGAAAATTCCTCACTTACTAATAACTAACTCAATTTATGGATAACAAGATTTATGTTTGACCAACTCCACTTATAAATAATCAAATGATTAAGAAACAATTTATTTTTTGATTTTACATTTACAGGAAAATACATCCTAATGCCCAACTAGCCTTTCCCAAAAAAATATTATAAATATGTAGCCAACTCCTTCATCGTAATCCAAGTCAAATTGAGGTAATCAATTTCTATTCTTTCTTTACATTTCAAAGATGTAATTATAACTATTCTCATCTACATTTTTTTTTTTTTTTTTTTTTTTTTGAAAATTTAATTGTATTCATTTTTTTTTGGGACAAAATTAGCTTCTTGAAGTGATCTAACGTACTTAAAGTAAAAAAAATCTTACCTTTTTAAAAACTACACTTTTTTTTCCTGGTCTTCTTTACCTTTTTAATCTTTATCTTTATTTTCTTGGGGTTAATTAAAAAATAACACACAAAAACAAAACTTACAAACAAAAAACCTAGTTATATAGCCAAACTATTTGGCTTTACAGTTTATAAGTTTGTAACTTCCAAGTGACAGATACATAGTACACACCCCTGGTCACATCGCTGCGGAAAACTTTTATCTATGTTATCTCATGTGTTGTGTTAGTGTTATATGGTTTAGAGTTTTTTAAGTATATTTTGCTGGTTGATTTTATTTATAAGTTGGTAGGAATTTGTTAAAATCACAAATTTCAATTGTGAATTTTTAGTTAAAAGGTTTTAAATTTTTAGTTTTAAAGTTTTAAAGTGTTGAATCTATATAGAGTTAAAAGGTTTTAAATTTACTAACTTGCATGAACGTCTTAATGGAAAAAAAACATGCATGAATGTTTTAGCTCATAATTATATTCCCATCGGAGATGGATAAAAGGAAATAGCTATGCTTCTATTCTCAAACATATTATCATAATTTGTAATCTTACAAGTGTATTACATGTGTGTTATATGTTGTGATCGTGAGTTATAATTGTGATTTTCTAGATTACTATCTTTAGCTATCAAATCCACTTTCTTAGAGCATGAATAGGCCTAATGGTTAAGAGCATGTGTTTCCTCCTAAGAGGTCACACATTCAAAAACCAGAAGGAGCTAGAGTAGGTATTCCTTTGTAGACATAATAATCAAATCGTTGCATGGAGGTAGGTCTCTTGTCCAACAAACAAAGGGGTCTCATACACCAATTTGGTGTCGGCTTGGCTATGACTATAGAGATTCTCAAAACTTTGTTACTAGAACGAATAGTGTTGAGATGAGAGTCTGTTGAAGCTAGTCATAGATCTAGAAGAATTTTGAAACCTGAAATAGTGGGTATGCATGTGGACTCAGATGGGACACTGGTTGATGAAAGAGAAGAATATGGAACACCTTCATCTTCATCCAGTCATTCATCTGAAGATGTGAATTCTGATGGCATGCAAGAAAATACGAGTGATTTTGAATAGTTGTCTAAGACAATTTATATAAGTGATGTTTGCATCGTGTCTTGAAATAAAATTTTTTATTTCCATATGTTGTTAAATTAGAAGTTATGAATCATTTTTATGTTGTTTGATTATATGTTTTAATTATGATAATTTTTATTGTTTAGAATATATACAATGCAATATTAAATTAGAGATATAATGTATGTTTCATTCAATATACAAATAATGACATTTTGATTCATTTAGTTATGTAATTTGTTCATAATGTCATGGCTTTTTAATTTTATCCTTGAAAAAATTATAATTTATTTTGTATCTAGCATGTTATGGTTGAAGACATGTTGAATTTATACTTAGGAAAGAAAAATTTTATTCTACCAAAAACATTAGTGTGTTTTTTTCCCTCAAATAACTTTTTTTTTGCATATAAAAAATCGGTTTTACTAGCAATTTTTTTTAAATGTTGAAAATTGACCCTAAAAAAATCGCAGTTCTAGTATCAACACTTTTTCATTTTCAAGGTTCTTTTTTATAGGAAAATTTCATTTTCACTGTCGTTTTTAAAACATGTTCAAAATTGACTCTAAAAAAAACCATCATTCAAGTATACACACTTTTCATTTTTAGCACTGTTTTTGATGTTTTTTTTTGGGGTTTTGGTGAGAGTTCATGTTTGAGTTTATAGTTCCCGTTTGAAAGTTTACATTGTTACACAGAATGAAGGAAAAAGATATCTATGCAGGTTCCTTTGACCAAGTCGCGTATATACGTGGGTTCGACGACCAAAAGGCACGTATGCATATACATGCATTTTCATGCAAGGAAAGACGCGTACATGTTTGAGAATTTGGTTTTTGGTCCATGGTATTTGGACCATGGTATTGTGATCCATGGTATTGGTCCTAGGTATCTTGCCCGACGTGTTCACCCCAAGTATTTGTTCCAAGGTATTGGTTCTAAGTGGTTTTGGATCATGGTATTGAGTAAGGCGTAAAATTATAAGAGGTGGAGAAGATCTTTAGGCAAGGGCACTCAAGTATTGAATATCTAATAAAGAACAAGATCTAGAATACTGGTCATTGGGTAATGGTGCATAGCTGGATTTGAATCAAGGAGGAACCTGAGCTCTTGAAGAAGGATAAGTTCTATTGATGGGTGAGGATCTTAAAGATTGATGAGAAGTATCTTTGTGTGATTTTTGATATTTTATCTGAATAATTGACGTATGTCATAATTTGTAAATCTGATGATTTGGGTAAAGGTTAAATCATCTTTCAGAGATCTCTACGCAAGTTCAGTATAGCAAAGTCACGTATACACACTAGTTTGGTATTTCAAAACTGTGTTTAAGTAGGTCCACATTAAGAAAAGTATGTATGCACGCAGGTTCGACACATTGAAGTAGCGTACACCTCATAAAATATGTCTTAGCTACTTCTGTTTACTGTTGCAGTGTTTTGGGTTCTAGATTAGGTTCTGGTTATTATTATTGTGTTTTGCTTATAGTATTCAGAAAAGTGATTGTTTAATTCAGTTTTGGTTGTTGCAAAGGAGATTGGTTGATGCAGGTATATTTGATGTTTGTTGGATGTTATTGATGGATCGAGTGTGAAAATTTATGAAATGTGGTCCATGGAAGAAAAGAGAAGGTTGTAGCCTTCTATAGGTCAACATCTACGTACTAGTACATCAACTAGTACAAAAGCTAAGGGGTTGTAGCTCCCTTCGAGGAGAAGGTGGAGAACGAGAGAAGGTTGTAGCCTTCTGCACATAGAAGCTTGCGTAATGGTAGTGGTATAAGGTTGCACAGTACAAAATTTGTAAAAAGAAGTTTCATATTAAAGAAAGATAGAGACGATTGCACGAGATGGTTTTCACCCACATTGGGTTTCCACCTTATGTCTTGTGTTCATGTGTGTGATTGCTTGTTGTGTGTACTACATCTTATTACTAGTTATATGATTTTGATACATAGATTAAAGATCAACTAACTAAATTATAAGTTTGTAGGGTATAAGCTCGATGCTCTAA
>APFE031533576.1:46573-121202 GCA_000404065.3 Pinus taeda | reverse complement strand
AGTACCCATGTGGCTCGTTTGGCAAAATGACACGTGGAACCTTGAGAACAACAAAAAGGCTGCGGAATCTCCAGATGGCTGCGGAATCATCAGTTAGCTGCGGAATCGGCAGAGAGCTGCGGAATGCCTGTAATATGTCAAAATCTAAACAAAATAGTCACACATTAGCAAAGTTCACTTGATCATGCTTAATGACATCTAATGTAATGATCTGGGTGGTTTAACAGGGAAAATGAGGTGAAAGAGAGAGATAGGTGATGAAAAACAGTAGATAATAGTGAATGATGAGGTGTAGGTTAGAGGCTCTACAGTTATCTTATTGCATGGATACCTTTTAATCCCAAGATGAACACATCTTGACTTCATAATTGCCAAAATCATATGTTGATCTTGCCTCAACATTCATCATATATTCCTGCAATATGCTTCCAGATAGAAAAATAAATTTGTAACTAGATAATAATAATAATAAAATATTAGGCCTACCTCATCATGATGGCTTTCCAATCAAGGCATCAACATCCTCATGGTCCATCTCCACAAGAATCTTCCTTAACGCATGAGAGTGCCCAAGGATCCAACTTGATTACCAGGTTATAATTTTCTTCCATAGACAATTCTAGACGTTGAACACCGTTCTATATATTCTAGAGAATCATAATAATTTGTTTATTCTAGATTAAGTCAAATTCATCCTTTTAGGCATCATATAATCAAATCACCATTCCTAAAGATCATTTTTTTACAAGATTTTGTACATATGAATCCCACCCAAAATTTAATTCAAATATGCATTCCTATGTTCCATACAATCATGTAGCTATCTACCCTACATTAAGTCTGTAACTTGATCAATTGCATTCCTTCATCCTTTACGAGTATTGTTTCCATGCTATATGGAATGTATACTAACCTTGTCAAAATTCTTCTTCCAAGAACCTTAAAAAATGGTGTTTCTTCCATGATCATGATGATCCACCTTAGCAAAATGACTACCTCTAACATTATATTAGAATGCTTGGATGAACACTAATATGCAAAATGGTCCAATTTTATTAATTTTGAAATATTAGATGATTCCTACAAAGCAACTCAATCAAATAGACTTTAAATATGCTTCTACCACATGTTTCTATCTATGATGTCACACCAAATCAAAACTCTTCTAATGTAAACAACAATGCATGCTATTCCAAAGGATAGACTAACTTCCTAAAGAACGTGACACTGAGGATGGATTATTTAGTAGTAAATATCCTTGACATCTTCTTTCTTCGACTTCTTCTCAGGTTCTCCCATTTCTTCAGCTGTGTGAGCTTTGATTCTTTCCTTTATTTTATTGTTCATATTGTTTGGACAATCCCTCTTAAAGTGTCCAAATTCATTACATCCAAAGCATTGAACCTTGGACATGTCTTGCTTCTTCTTTGGCTTTCAAAACTTTCCCTTCTTCAACTTCTTGGTTCTTGCAATGAAGGCTTGAGACTGCTCATTTGATTCAATATCATCCTTTGTCTTAATCCTAGTTTCTTTGAGGATGCATTGATCCCACAAATCATGAAAATGAGTTGAGTCTTTCTTAGAGTAGATGCTCGTTGTAAAAATACTCCATTCTAGTGGAAAAACATTTAGTACACATATGGTCATTTCATAATAAAATATTGTCTCCTCAAGCCCTTAGAACTGATACCTTATTTGAAAAATATTCATAAGAAAGGATGTCGTGTCCTCATCCTTCGACTTATTAATTTAATATAACTTATTCCTCAAATACATCTTTTTCCTCATGTACTTATAGAGTACAAATTCACTAGCTTTTCACACATAGCCTTTTAAGTCTTCAAGTTAGCAAAAAATGGAACAAGATTATCCTTAATGGACTCCAAAATGATCCTTTGTGCCCTTACTTCCCCTTTCTTGTATTTTTATAACTCTTGAGTATTGTCTTTGCTAGGTTCAATGACTTCCCTAAGAACATATTCCATTACTTCATGTTCTGTAAGTGTCAGGTCAATCCTGATTTCTTCCATGCTAGGAAATTTGTTGAGCCGACGAGCTTATTGCTTTCCTTACAAACAAAACTCATAAGACTTGTAGATTCATATATATAATAATATGATAGTTACTTGTCAACCAAGATTCATTTGGTCTTTGATGATGTCTCCAACTATCTCAAGGCTTTCAAGATATTTAATGAGATTTCAATGATGTCCTAGAAAGATGTCTTCTAGGATACCTTCAGAAACAACTTCCAAGAATGATGAAAGATGTATTTCAATGATCCTTTGAATAGACCTCGTTCCAAGAGAGATCAAAAACCTTATTGTAGTCTTACTCTTCAATATTTCCTTTGATGAGGGCTTGATGTAGTCTTATGCAAGTGATTCTCCTAAGCAAACCTTTCTTGTGTCCAAAAGATGATCTTCCTAACTGCCTTCTTGTTAACCTTAGCTCTAATACCATGTTGGAAAATTCAATGTGGCAATTCAAATTTTCCTTATTCCTTAATACTTGTTTGTGAACTTTAATTATCTTCTCGTGTTTCTTGATTAGGTCTTTTCATCAAACAAATATCAAGATCAAAACAATAAAGACAATGGACACATATATTAGGCTCCAAGCTAGGGAAAAACCTAGAAAAAACTCTTCTCTTTTGATATAATCTGCTCAAACGAGACAAAAAAGACCCAAACCCTCGACCACATCCTCTTCCAAGTACAAAGTTAGCCCTTACAGTAGAATTAGATCACCACAACTCAATTCTGCATCAATATGCAACTTTGACCACACTTTGACCCTGCAACTTCGACCCTATAGCTGCTACATAAACCCTAATTTAGCTTCTTCAAGAGATCCTTCTTTGAGCGATGTAGAGCTTCCCAAGGTCAACGAATTCAAAAACAGATTATTTCCCCTTCAAACAACTTGATACTGAACTCGTCCTACTACAACTCAGACCTGCAATTTCATCATTCTTAGAAACTGCAGAAACCTTAATTTTTCTCACGCATGAGACAGAGAGAGCCCAAAAACAAGTTTTCTTCCTTCTTTTCTCCTTCTAGACCTTCCCTCTTCTTGTCTTCTTGCTTCCCAAATATAGATCAAACTTCCTTTCTTGAGATCGAACTTGTGAGTGAGTGAATGCCAAATGAGATCAAATCTCCTCCTTTATATATCCTTTCCAAGGGGTCGATTTCCCTTCTTTAGGCCAACTTGTACTTTGGAGGTTTCTAGGATTTTCTAAACACAAAATAAATTCCTTTATAAGTTACATCTTTCCCGGAAGGGTCTTATAAACATGATGTTGACTCTATTGACTTTTGACAATATATCATATGACCTAACAAACCTTAGAAGCACGAAGAACGTGATTTTTCAACATTAGATTGAACTATGAGTTTATGATATATATGGCTTGCGGGTTATTGCATATATATGGGGTGGTTGCGAGTTCCCCGTCACCAAAATATTTAAAAAATACATTTGAATACATTTTATTCAATATCCCCTTGGGCACCTCCCTAGGTACATTATAATGGACAATGATAAAGTCATTCACTCATTTCTCCATGAGTTGTATTGCATCTATGCTACGTTTATTGATAGAATATTATGGAGGGGAAATTATGTATACCTCAAAATTGTCAAAATCTAGCATGCCCAAGCCTTGCTAATGTGATATTGGGGCAAGTTCTAGAGATATAATGACCAATAATAAGTTGCAATTGATCTCTTATTTGAGAAATCTTCATAAGGAAGGATGTCATGTCCTCATCCTTCGACTTATTAATTTTATATAACTTATTCCTCAAATACATATTTTGTCTTGAAGTACTTATAGAGTACAAATTCACTGGCTTTTCATACATAGCCTTTTAAGTCTTCAAGTTACCAACAAATGGAACAAGATGATCCTTTGTGCCCTTACTTCCCCTTTCTTGTATTTTTTATAAATCTTGAGTATTTTCTTTGCTAGGTTCAATGACTTCCCCAAGAACATATTCCATTAGTTCATGTTCTAGAAGTGTCAGGTCAATCCTGTTTTCTTCCATGATAAGAAATTTGTTAAGCCAACAAGCTTATTACTTTCCTTCCAAACAAAACCCATAAGACGTGTAGATTCACACATAGAATAATATGATACTTACTTGTCAACTAAGAGTCCTTTCTTATTTGATGATGTCTCCAACTATCTCAAGACTTTCAAGATATTGAATGAGATTTCAATGATGTCCTAGAAGGATGTCTTCGAAGATGCCTTCATAAACAACTTCCAAGAGTGATGAAAGATGCATTTCAATGATCCTTTAAATAGATCCCGTTCCAAGATAGATCAAAAGCCTTCTTGTAGTCTTCTTCAAGCTTTCCTTTGAAGAGGGATTGAGGATTGATGTAGTCTTATGCAAGTGATTCTCCTTAGAAAAACTTTCTTGTGTCCAAAAGATGATCCTTCCAACTGCCTTCTTGTTCACCTTCGCTTTAATACCATGTTGGGAAATTCAATGTGGCAATTCAAATTTTCCTTATTCCTTAATACTTACTTGTGAACTTTAATTATCTTCTTGTGTTTGTTTATTAGATATTTTCATCAAACAAATATCAAGATCAAAACATTAAAGACAATGGACACATATGTTAGGCTTCAAGCCAGGGTAAAACTCCTCCAAGGGGAAAACCCAAAAAAATTCTTATCTTCTGATAGAATATGCTCAAATGAGACAAAAAAGTCCCAAACCCTCGACCAAGTCCACCTCCAAGTACCAAGTCAGCCCTTAGAGGAGAATTAGATCACCACAGCTCAATTATGCATCAATCTGCAACTTCGACCCTATAGATGCTACATAAACCCTAATTTAGCTTCTTTGAGCGACGTAGAGCTTCCCACGGTCAACCAATTCAAAAACAGATTATTTCCCCTCCCAACAACTTGATACTACAACTCGTCCTACTACAACTCAGACCTGCAATTTCATCCTTCTTAAAAACTGCAGAAACCCTACTTTTTGTCACATGTGAGAGAGATAGAGCCCAAAAACAAGTTTTCTTCCTTCTTTTCTTCTTCTAGACCTTCCCTATTCTTGTCTTCTTGCATCCCAGATACAGATCAAACTTCCTTTCTTGAGATCGAACTTGTGAGTGAGTGAGTGCCAAATGAGATCAAATCTGCTCCTTTATGTATCCTTTCCAAGGGTTTGATTTCCCTTCTTTAGGCCAACTTGAACCTGCCAGGGCCGACTTGTACTTTGGAGGTTTCCAGGACTTTCTAAACACAAAATAAATTCCTTTACAAGTTACATATTTCCCGGAAGGGTCTTATAAATATGATGTTGACTCTCTTGACTCATGACAATATAGCATATGACCTAACAAACCCTAGAAGCATGAAGAACATGCTTTTTCCCAAAAGACCATCAATAAAGAGCATGAAACCCATTCTTTAAAACAATATTTTTTTCTTTCTTCTTTTGTTTGTTTAGATAAGATACATATTGAAATGAGTACAAGAACAACTATGAGGACTGAAACTAGTTACATTTCCAAAAAACATAATAATGGAATATATATATATATTTTATATTTTGTGAATTTTATTTTGTTAAGAGTTTGTTTTTTTTTTTTTAAATAAGGAAATAGGTTAATTGTCGATTTAAAGGCATGTAATGCGAATAAAAGTTTACTTCTTAAAAAACCACCAACTGGTAATTTTAGGTAGTGTAGATTTCAATGTTTTGGAATAGCAACTAGTGATGTATTTCCTTAATGTTGGTTTCAAAAGTGAGTTATGATAGGTTTTACCATTGTGATTAAAAAATATAAAAAATATGCATATATTTTATATTATTTAGATATTGTTAGTTTATTTTTAATTTTAGGTTATGGTTAAGCGAGACATCAAATTGGTGTATTATATCCTCTTGTTTTTGGGTCAAGGGACTTATTTGTGTATCTATGTATGAAGATGTACGTACTTTATCCCTATGGATCCCTACGGATTTGAGCCTTGATTTCTTATGAAAAAGCACATATTTATTTATATAGATTTTCTAATTTAATATGATTAAATTAAAAGATTTAAAATAGGTAGTAAAAGACATAAATAATGAATTAAAATATTTTTGAGCTCATTTAAAAAAAATAGGAAAAAAATTTATATTACATTAAATTCTTAACATTATAATTAATCGGGAAAAATTGAAATAAAAATTTTAATACATAAAGTTTATCAAAGATCATTGGCAAGTGGAAATATTAGCTCAATATATTTTTTTAATTTATTGTTAAATGTTCATTGATAAGTTCATAATTAATCTATCCCAAGTGTTAGATTAGTTGGTCAAGTTCCCTTTCTAAGTACCTTGTCAATCAGGAGGTCAAAGGGAAAATCCCCTCGACACCCTTGAGGTTAGGCCCTGCTAGTTTGGTCAGCGGGTAGATCCCTTTGAGTTGATTTGCCCAAATTTTCCCGTGGATGTAGTGAATAACTAGTGTCTGTGAACCACATTAAAAAAAAGCAAGTTCCTAGATAGCTTATTTTGCTCATCTTTTGCATTTCCTTTCATCTCTTGTCTTTATCATGTTAATTATTTTTGTAGTCATTCCACTTTATCTAATAAATTGTTTAAAATCAATATGTTTTGGAAATGTTTATGATGATTTGTGATAAATTATGTTGGACACCTAATCCTCTAAGAGGTGATGTGGAAGCCGAATAGACAAAGGAAGTCCAAGAGACCTTGGAATACGAAACCAAAGGTCATATGAATGTACTACAAATGTATATCATTTGTTAATAATAGAAGTACTCTCCTGCTTATCTTTAATATCACGTTGTTGCCATGTGTGTGTTTGACATGGTATTAGAGCAGGTGTTCTCCTACCCTGCTCAAATTTGAGCCATTGTTTTGTGGCCTTTGTAGATCTGAGCACTTCTCCTTATCAGTTTTGTGTCATTCTGGCTAAGCCTGGCAACTCTGACGCTGACGCTTCTAATGCTGACACTTCCACTGGTTTGACAGTGTATTCATTGACTTGAACGTTTCTATAGTGCTGCCTTCTCTGCTCCTGTCGCTACTTGATACCTGCATACAAAACGCTCAGCCTTTTCTGCGCTCAAATTTGTAACTCCCACTCCTGCCATGAATCCTTGCAATGGATAGAGCATTCTATGATTTCTGCCTTTAATAGTCTGGTGTGTATGTTGTTGGAATATATATGGAAGTCGAGACCCTATTTTGAAGCTTGAAAGCTCGCAAAGTTATAAACGTTGCTCCTCGTATAACGCAGCTTGTAGAGATAGTATAACGTTGCTCCTGATGGAACTGGTAATGGATCTTAATTCTCGCCTTTCGGCCTCAAGAAACAAACGGCTATAGGATTGATCCTTTGTAAAACCTGGACTTGCAATTACAAGACAAAGGACAATACTGAAGTCATAGTTCCTGAAAACTGTCTGCAAAGCATTCACCGTAGAGCTTCAATGGAGAACGAATTTCCTGCGAAGTATTGAGGTATTCAAGCGTATCAATTGTTTTATATTCTTATACTTGATTTCCCTATTTCCTATGACAAATTGAAGGCTTCATGGAGAATGAAGAGTCCAAGGAAAATTAATATCAGTAAATACTCAAGCTTTATAGGACCCACGAATTATTGAGAAAGCTGCATATTTTATGGTGGGGCCAGTTCAGATCTCTTTAAAGAATTAGAATGGCAGAGGCTTGCCTGACTGAATCTACGGAGGGCCATATCTTGAAAAATTCATGACTGTGGAAGGTTGAATGTAGATACGGGAAGAAGTTTTAATTGTTGGGCATGATTCCAAGGAGAAATAGGGTTGAAATCCCTCACCATTAATGCTGGATGAGAGCTGCATAATTTCTGGGCTGAGTCACAACTAAGGTGGAACAAGTTAATTGTTATTCAAAGGCTGCCACTATCCCCCACTGCATGAGGTTGTATATCATCTTGGAGAGGCTCATATTGCTGACTGTGTGGAGTCCGAGCCTTTATTGGTGAGTTGGAAGGTGATACGACCACCTTATGGTGTCTATGACAATTGATGGTACCTTTATATTAATTTTTGTTGGGACGTTTTTAGGTGTTGTATGGAGAGGAGCAAATTCTGAACTTATATGTGTCATTGAAGAAGAGAAAAACTACATCGAATCATCTATTGTACCCAAGTTCCTCTACTCTAATTGTCTCCATTCTATTTGCATAGTAAATACTAAGAGGAAGTTGCCTATTTTCTCTCTTTCTATGACAGAAATTACATATATCAGTCATATGTAAATCTCTATGCTTGAAATATATTCGCTTGAAATTTTGGTAGCTTCATTCTAGGTACATGTCATTTATTGCATGTATTTTCTGAGTTGGAATTGTGAGAAAAAACCTATAGCAGTACACAGTTAAGTTGTTTAACGAAATGCTACATTGAAACCATGGCACAAACTCAGAAATTTAGTATGAGAAATTAAGTTTTTTCAAGGAAGGGATATTACACCAATGAAGGTTGAGCTACCTAGAGAAGAGAGTGAAAGTGTAAGGTTTCTATATAAGATCTGAAATCATCATTTAAAGATCATTTATGTGCTACAAAAATAATCCAAGTTTATGATTATATCAGTCCTGAAAACAGCGAGTAGTTTCAACATTTTACAAATACATTTTCACTATGGAAAGGAGTTGATCTCCCTCAAAATTCTAAGCATAAAATATAAATTAGAAGCCCTAAAGTCTGGCCACTGTCACCTTAAAAAAGAAAGCCGAAATTCTGAGCAAGATTGATTTTTCAATTAATCTATCACCCTCCTTCACGATATCATATTGGAGCAAGTAATACGGTGGTAAATTCTGAGTATATAAATATACAGTCCGATCCAAAAATAGTGAGATAGTAAATTGACCTGTGGAAAAGAATTTGAGTCTTGAAGGAGAATCAAACTTATGCATCTCTGTAGGAAGAAAACATTTTTTACTCAAGGAAGGAAGAAGTTTTCAATAGTGAATGTGTCATGCACCAACTCATGTAAGGACCCTTGAAGACTTCATCTAGATCAGAAGAGCATGTGGGCTGCAAACTTGTCAAGCTAGACATTATGTTAAGGCAGCAATAGTGGGCTTGTTGTGTAAAAATTGAGGCATAAGACATTGTGAAGTGAGAACATGAGCAGACATCAGTGCAAATTAATTCGTGTTGAAAAGTTGGCAAATTAATTTTCTAAAACCATTATTGTTTCTACAAGTGCATTTTTGGTCATTTATTGATTTGATTGTTTGAATAATGGAGAAAATTCATGGATTATTAGAGTTATTAAGCACTCTAATCTTATCTACTAGTGGAAGCACAGTTAAAGTCAGCAAAGACACTCTCAGAGATATTCAAACATCTTTACAACATGCACAAGAAAACATTGCTTTTTTGCAGCTTGAATCTCAACTACAGCAGGAAGAATTACAACAATGGAGTCATCATTCTAAACTTGTTTCTGTTCAGAACAATGAAACAGACTTTGATAAGCAACAAGTCAATATTGTTGAAATTGATTCATATCTAGTGCCCAATAAAGCAGTAAGGTTACATGCAGATGCAGAAGTTTAGTTTGCACTTCCCAAGCCCATCATCAGGCCTTGGGAAGAGTTTGTCCACAAAAAGCACAGAACTGGTCTTGGATATGACAAGGATGTGTCCTTTCATATTCCAGATTACTCAAAGGCCATCCAGTTTCAGGGTGTTGGATTACTTCATGACAGTTCACCTTCAACTATTCCAGATTCTTCCCCTCCTCCACAGAAACAACAACAACAACAAATTATGAAATTCCAACACTGTGACTGAGTTGGCTATATGAAAGATCATTGTTTTGATCTTCATCCATGTAAGTACTATCATAAAACCAGTCATTCTTCAAATAGATGCTTTAGAAACAAACCTCCTGCAAGAACAGAGATTCATCTTGGATGGATTGCTTCTTGGAAATGGGCATCAACAGCCAAGAAGATATTCCAGTCACATGTTAGAACTTGTTCTAGAGTATTTAACAGTCTTGCAGTTGAGCTTTCTCCATCATCTCACCTTGTATCTGACAGGGGGGGAAATGATGATCATCTACAAGCTTCAAAGCCACATCAAGCGAGCCTGAGCCACAACCTGCCATACCAGATTCAGAGTTGTAGCCAGAGGCAAAGATGCCCCTGAGCATGCCTTCAGTCTGTGATACCTCTTCAAAGAATTGGGGACACTTCCTCTAGCAGAAGACTTCATCTTATTTCCAGTTTCGGAAGAGTTCCAGGAATTGCAATAAGCATTCCAGAGTTGGTGGTAATCCTTAAATCATCAGAGGTTGAGACTTCCCTTTTCAAGTTGAGGTTCTCCCTTTTATGTAGGGTGAGACCTCCCTTTCATGGTTGAAGGTTTCCCTCTTCAAAACATCAGGAGCACTTCCTCTAGCAGAAGACCTGAGCTTCATGCTAGACTTGGAAGAGTTTTGGGAACTACACTAAGCGTTCCAATGTTGGTGGTCATCCTTAAACCACCACCCTTTATACCAACATTTTATAGAGCACCTTCAGCCTAGTGTTGCCATTCATTTTTGCACATTTTGCATTACAACTCTCTTCTTGGACTCATACATAACCCTTTGAACTAAGGGGGTGAATGTTGGACACCTAATCCTCTAAGGGTTGGTGTGGAAGCTGAATAGACTAAGGAAGTCCAAGAGACCTTGGAATACGAAACCAAAGGTCATATGAATGTATTATAAATGTATATCATTTGTTAATAATAGAAGTACTCTCCTGCTTATCTATAATATCCTATTGTTGCCATGTGTGTGTTTGACAAATTATCTAAGTTGCATGTATGCTTCATGAGTACTTGTTAGTAGTAAAGGATGATGATGAGTTATGATATGTCAACTAACCACCTCAAGGCCCACAAACCTTTTGATATTTCATCTTCTAGCATTAGGGTTTTGGATCTCTAGGATTCTTTTTTTATGTTAAAATGTCATTCTTTCAACCTCTTGTCATAACTTTTGTGCATGCATGTAGTTGTCATCTCTCTCTCTCTCTCTTCAGAGATAGCTACCACCATTTTAGCTAGTTTGTGTTGTGCAACATTCTGTTATTTTATTTATTAATAGAAGTTGGGTAATAACCATATTACTATGCTCTTTGTTATATTTCTTTGTGTGTGTTTCATTTCCTTTCCTACATTTCATTACATTCTTTGTATAACTCAGATCAATGATGTCAAAGTAATTCACTCTTTGTTGTTGTTAAAGTGCTATTATTCTGTCCAACAAATTTCCAGTAATGAAAAGGTAACCTTTGTACTCCTAAAATCCATTCCCCCTATCAAACATTGGTGGGAATCTTACTAGGAGAGACATAATGAAGATGAGTTTATAATATTCAAGGTCACACCAATTTGGGAAGCTTTTGTTAATGTACTTAAGGAGTAATTCTGCCCTATAAGGGAGCTATGCTAACTAGTACACGATATGGACAACTTTGCAACATGAGAGAGATTAGATGGTGCTAAAGTACACTAATATTTTCCATACCTTGTGCTCAGAGATGGGTATCAAAGAATTAGAGTGACACTTGGTTCTGATGTACCATAGTGGTATGCACATGTACATCTAAATAGAGATGGATTTCTTGGACAACTTACTAGGATAAACTAATAGATATGTTATCATAATTGGGAAAAAAAGGAAGTATATGAATAAATAGGAGTTTAGGTTTGCAAATCCATTGCAAAAAAATCTTGGAAAAGGTGGCGCAAACTCGTAGGACAAGGAACAAAGCGAAGAGATCAAACCTCAAGAAAACCAACCCAAGTCACAAGGAAATAAAGGTAATGGGAAGTCGAAAAAGGATAATGGAAGGTGGTGTGAGTTCCACAAAACCCCTGGCACAACATTGATGAATGTCGCTTGAAACAATCATTGTTGGTTGAGCTTAAAGAAAAAGAAACAAATTATGGCTCTAATTTTGATTTAGAGTAGGATGAAAGAAACTGAAGCATCAATGCAAAACCCAATGCTACCATCACAATCACAAAGATCCAACCATAAGAGCCAAAGGAGCTTGAAGAGGGGGAGTGCCTCTTCCACTCACAAATGTGAGTGAAGGAGACCCCACTAAATTTTATCATAGATAGTGGGAGCAAGAAGAACCTGATCTAGTTGGGGTTACCAAGAGATTAAATTTGTTGATAGTGTCGTAGCCCCGAACCGTACACCATTAGTTGGTTGAGACATGGACAATACATCTATGTTAGCCAGAAATATTACCTATCCTACAAGATGAATCCCTTCAAGGAGAAGGCACTATGTGATGTGGTCCCACCTGAATTTTGCGATGTTCTTTTAAGGAAACCTTATATGTGTAGATCCCATGTTCTTTATGAATCTCGTCCCTTGATAAGGTCATTGTTATTTTAGGAGGTCAATTCTATAGGGTACCATAGGTAGTTTCAACTATTGTAATTTCATTGATCTTAATGAAATAATGTCAAAAGGTCATTTATGAGACTGCAAAGTTTTTTCTCTTCATGGTTTGGTTAGAAGGTTAAAGGAAATTCATTGCAACCAACATAGCCTCAACACATGGCTCTCTACACAATAGAAGTATACAAGACTGCAGAAACATGAAAATATAGCTTCACTCCACCTATTAAATGGCCTCTTCACTGACAGGTCAAACATTGAGTTGACTTAATACTTTATGCTTCCTTACCTAATGGCTCAATATATAAATTCTCTCTTAGAGAATGAGGAAATAAAACGTCGAATTCACGAGATCATCCAAAAGGGTCACATTCAATTGAGCTCGTCACCATGCGCAATTCTAATTGTGTTGATGCAAAATAAGGATGGGACATGGAGGCTTTGTGTTGATTATAGAACCCTGAACAAAATCTACATCAAGAATAGATAATCGATCCCCCTATTGACAATCTTCATGCTCAACTTAAGGGTATCAAGTTCTTCAGTGTGATTGACCAGAAGTCTGTCTGCCAATGACTTCCAATTAAACAAACATATGTATGGAAGACAACCTACAAATTGTCATGCCCTTTGGCTATACTAATGCTCCAACAATTTTCATAAGGATGATAGGTGATATCCTATGACTATTCATGAATTCTTTTATGGTTGTATATTTGGATGACATCCTCATCTTCAATAGAACCTGGGCATAACATTTGCAGTACATTCAACAGGTCCTAATCACCCTATGACAACATAACTTGTGTGTCAATCTAGAGAAATGCTCATTTGGTAGGTAGAGAGTTCAATATTCGGGATACATCATGGATGAACATGGGGTGCATGTGGACCCAACCAAGACCCATGTCGTTCAAATTTGATCAACTGTGATGACTCTAATTGAGATTCCTAGCTTCTTGGGCCTTGCTAACTTCTACCAAAGGTTCATGTTGGGGTTCTCTCATATTTCTTAACACTTCAGTCAAGTGAGCAAGTGGAGCTAGAGAAAATTTTCCCCCATCTTTGTCACAACATAATGCATTCAAGGATCTAAAACACTACCTCTGCTCCACACCAGTCCTTACCTTATCAAACCTGCAACAACCATTTCAGATTGAGATAGATGCCTTCGACTATGTTATTAATGCAATCCACACTCTAGCAGGACATCTAGTGATCATAGTGAAAGACTTTGTGATATTGTTCGAAGATACCCCACATATGACAAGGATATGTATTCAATATTCCAGGCATGCAAATAGTGTAAGTATCATGTTATGGGGAAGTAGATGATCATCCACATTAATCCCAAGCCTCTACTATTCATGCAAAAACAAGGAAATTTACAAAATAACTGACATCAGAAATGTTTCACATACTTAGTACTACAATTCCACATGAACATAAAATACAAGAAGGGAAGCACCAATCATGTTGCAGATTACCTCAGTTGACCCTTGTTTGTGGCGATAACCATTCTTCTTAACTCTTATGGGAACAAGGCATCTAGGTGGCCGCAATTATATAATAGTGACACTAACTTCATTGCTACATACTAGACATTGATTGCAAGAAAAATTAATTGAGATTTTCACCTCTATGATGCACTCTTATGCTACCCATGCCATCTTTGTTTTCCTTAAATTGATCATGCCAAACTAATCTAGGAGGCACATTACAATCAAGTGGAAAAGCACTTTAGTGTGGAGAATATAGTAGTAGCATTTCTATTGCCAAAGCTTCAACAAGGCATCCACTAGTATATCATATCATGCACTATAACCTATGTTATCGCTAAACAACCGTCAAGAAGTAGGGATTTTACACTCCTCTACCTACCCAGACAAGCCTTAGGAGTTAGTCTCCATGTATTACATGTCAATTTTACCTCCACCAAGCATGGCAATGATTGTGTGTTTATGGTAACTTATTGGTCAGTTCTCTAAGATGGTCATTTTGGCACCATTGCACGAAGAGTAGCATATCTAAAGCCACTACTAAACCCTCATTTGAGTGTGTTCAGGTTCATTTTAGGCTACTTGTCTATGCATGAAGTTGGGTTACACTTTTTGCCAAGAGAGGGTGCATTTTGGGTGAAAACCCACAGCTCGATCGAGCCATTTTAAGCTCTCAATTAAGCAATATTTGAGCCCTTGATCGAGCTATTTGTGGGCTTACAGATAGCTCATTCGAGCATTAAAATAAACCCTTGCTTGATATCCTTTGTAACCTGAGGTTATCTAGGAGCTCAATCGAGCTAGTGGCTCAATTGAGCCATGTTTTTGAAATTTCCCGCCAATATAACCTAGGTGCGAAATTAAAAAATGCGGCTTGATCAATACTTAAAGTTAGACCAAGCCTCCGTTTAACCAAGTTAAGGGCTCGCTCGAGCTATTTGAAATTTTATCTCAAGCGCTCGATTGAGCTATTGAGGGCCTAAAATATAGAGTTTTAGCTCCCCTTCTACAAATTTCTCTACAACATCATTTTGTACCCTTGCGGACGTAAGGTAGAATTTGTCCTTAGGTGACGGAGTTGATCACGTTGGATTTGTGAAGGAATCCTCTATCCAATGGCATATGAGTTTGAAATTTTCAAACTCATATGATATTTTTTTATCTAATTTCTTTGAAACATAATGCTTGAATTTCTTTTGGACTCTTTCAAACGGGATAAATAAAAAAATAATAACATAAAATATACGCAACAAAAAAATTTCAAAAAATACCACTATCTTCATTTATGAGTCCTCTTTAAAAGGGTACTCTTGGTTTTTGACCTTATATAAATAGTTGAGTCCTCTTGTAAACATGAGAGAGTTTTGCCATACTATCTGACTGCTTAGAGACCATTTCTAGAGGGAGACTAGGATTTGATGTTGAAGAGGAGGACGCACTTGTTTAAAGATATACTTTTATAAACATTTTTATTGATTAATGTGAAAATTTACAAGTATTATTGTAGCAACTATAAATTTATTCTTCTAACTATAAAATTATGCAGTTTCTTTGCTACCATAAATAATGAATAAATCACACTATAATTTTTCACAATAAAATTACCATGGAAAATAAAATGTTGGAAACTAAAAATTACTAGCACACACACAAAAATATTAACACTGTTATTTTTGGAAAATTGTCCTCGTAAAACCCCAACTCAGGAAAACCAATGCAACAATGATGGTTTTTATTATTATGCAGCAACAAAAATTATGAGTACAATAAAATGATGCCAAAATAGCATTTATATCTGAGAAAAATACTGGAAAAATCAACTGAGTAAAATTACCCTCCTCTCCAAGCAATCCTGCAACAAGCTGAGTCTCACATCCAGCTCTGGAACACCTCTCTGTAGGCTTCTGTGCTGCCTCTACGTAGGCCCAACTCGTGCTACCCAGAAACTACCTCTGATGAAGATGTCTAGCATGATGCTACCTCTAGAAGTTGAATCGACCTCTCTGTTGGCTTAATCGAATTGCCCCTCTTGAGGCTCTGCACAACCTCCTAGAGAAATAATATGGCCTTCTCTCTTGACTCTTCCAGAACTAGAAACTCCTCCAGAAATATTCTACTTTGCCCCTTTAGCACCTGCTAATTGATCAATGGTTCGATCTCACTGTTGAATTTCCTTCTATTAGAAAAGCAAATTTCCTTTATCATTAAGTATCCACACTAGTGTGTTCTCCATCTACCCATCGACCTCTTATTGTAATCTCTAGGTGAGACTTCAATAACCAAGATTAAAACTTAATCGATGGTTATGATCATCTACAAGTCAATCCATGTGAGTTTCTAGAGAATTCTCACCTTTCTCAATTAATTACTATTAATTAACTTGTTTTCCTAAGTTAAACTTAGGAAAAATTTAAATGCTAGCCAACTAATTTAATTGAGTTGTCTCTACATGGAATTTTCATAAACAATTTCTGGTTTTTGGAGAACTCATGTGTTTTAGCCTCTCCACAAAGACTATAACGCCATCCGATGCTACAAAAAATAACAATTAATACAAGTTAATGATATTCACCCCATATATTTGGTGTGTTTATGTTATTATGGTTAATGCAATTTTCTTTTATGTGTGTTAATTTTCCCTCTATGGAAGGTAATCTTTTTTCTATTTTTCGGTGCTTGTGTGCAAGAATCAGGATCAAAGTGGCTTGGAGTAAAGTCTTCATTTAGGAGCAAGTTCTTTGACATTAGTTTTTGATTTGTTAATCTGCATTAGCCTGCGAGGGTTTTAAGTGAACATTTCTTGGCTTTCTATTTAAAATTCTAAGTGTATGTATGAATTGCATCTAGGGATTATCATTTATTTGTTCACACACCTGTCTCGTGTGTCCTAAGAAAGACTCATGGGGCAATAGATCCTTGCACCAAAGTTATTTTGGTTACAACAATGATCAATGGGTTATGCACCATGATAAGTTCATGAATTTCTAGATGAACAAAAATTACATATATGTTATCAAAGGAAAGGCTTTCTCCATGTAATTTTTAATCATCTAGAAAATCATGATATCAGCGTCGTGTTTAACCCATTGATCATAGTTGTGACCAAAATAACTATGGTCCAAAAGTGAGATGAGGAGCCTGAGAAAGGTCTAGAACCAATAGGATCTTATGGGGAAGGATTAAGAATGAGTAGGGGGGGCCTTCTTTGTGGGGATTAGTTTTCTTCATTTTATATTATTGCCACTAATTATCCTACACACGGGATTTGTAAGAAAGCGCAGATTTGGATTAGTTTCTTGCAAAGTTGCCATACCCATGTTAACATTTACATCTAAATGAGAGGTGGTCATAGTCCATAGGTTGGATTAATGTCCAGTTGTCTGAGTTAGCTTGCACCACCTCTAGCAAACCCTTCTCTAGATCCACCTCTACACCAATGTGTGCACATGTAAATAAGTCATCATCCCAGCAAAGCAGACGGAGGTGAGGGAGATTCACCATATTGGAATTATAGATGAGATATCATTTTTATGATTGAAATCAAAAGTTCAATGACTAAAATACATACCTTGAAAGTATGGTTCACTTTAGAAGATTAGGCCTCTTATTCTCCTTTTCCTTGAATAAGAAGAAAATAGAATCACTTTATGTAGAAGGATAGTGAAATCCCTTTGATTATGGGCCACAATTTTTTATCCATCCATGTTGCAATAAAGTGAGGGGAGGGACAAATGGTTGTAAACTACCCAATCCATCTGATTCAGTGAGACATAATGCCATGAAGCATTATTACTTGCCTTAAATAGGGACCTTTGGTATTTCCTCAGGGAACTTGACAAATCATGATCATGATTGCTTCACCAAGCAAGATATAGAGGAAAATAATCTAAAAAGGTACCATGTCAAGGGGAGGAGGGAAGGAGGCACCTCCTGTGGTAGTAACCATGGGAGCCAAGAGACTCGCGAGAAGTCTACAAAATGCTTAAGGTTTGTGATATGGTTTTATGTTCCCATTATTGTATTTATTTTCAATTGTGTATGTATTTCTATTAATTTTTAATTCTATGGATTTGTATTTGATTCTATGGTATTGTATTTTCCTTCTCCTTGAATAAGAAGCAAAAAGAAAAAAAGTGTGTAGAAGGATAGTGAAAGCTTCCCTTTGATTATGGGCCACCAATTTTTATCCATCCATGTTGTAGTGAAGTGAGAGTAGGGACAAATTCCTATAAACTACCCAATCCATCATTCAATAAGACATAAGGCCATGAAGCATGATTGTTTGGCTTGATTAGGGACCTTTGGTATTTCCTCAAGACACTTGACAATTCAAGATGATTGTTGCTTCACCAAGCAAGAGATAGAGGAAAATAACCTAAAGGGGTATGATGTCAAGGGGAGGAGGGGAGGTAGCACCTTCTATGGAAATAGCCATGGGAGCTAGGAGATTGGCAAGAAATCTACAAAATGTCTAATGCTTTTCTATGGTTTTATGTTTTCATTATTTGTATTTATTTTTAAATTGTTTGTGTATTTCTATTCATTTTAAATTCCATGTATTTGTATTTGTATTTGTATTTTATCATATGATGCATAAAAGGATAATTGTGTGTGTGTGTGTTTGTATGTAATGGTAGTATTCATACATGGCACATCATCCTCATAACGTGTGTTTAAATTTCCTAGATCGACTATTAGGAACAAATATGAAATCCTTTGCCACATGGAGGGAAAAGGGATAACGTATGATCCCCCTCCATTCCCTTTGTTTTTCTTGTACAAGAAGGTATATGGTATATAAATAATATGTCTTTGTTATTGTGTTTATTAGTTTAGTTATCATGGAAACTCTAATTTTCATGTTGGCCAATTATTCAAAAAATATGCAAGCCATGGTGAATCCTTTCCATTAATTGTCTAGGTAAGTGGTAACTTATCCTTACTACTTTATCACCACCCCTAGCCCTATGCCTTACTTCCGTGCACCCTTGACTACCCTCCATTTTGGATTCTTTGCTCTTATGTTACTGCATCTTTAAGTGCTCCCCTTATTGGATTCCAAGCCTTCCTTTCATAAGTTATTCCCTATCTCTTGGGATTTTTTTTTTCTTTTACCCTAGAAAGCTCTCTTATCTATACATGTTTCTCCACACTCATTATAAAAATATTTCCCATCTCTATATTTTATCCATCCCTACTCTATTTCTCTTGCCTTGAGTGTTCCTTTTGGTCCCAAACCTTCATTGTTTTCCTATATCTCACCATCATGAAGCCTTCCCTCCTTTTTTTGGGTGCCTCTTCAAGATAGAGGCCCTTGCAAAGGATGTCATTAAAGCCATTACAACCTTTGAGCCCTAATTATCCAAGGATATCAAGCTCAAGATTGTTGATATGGAGAAAAAAATCAATTGGAAATGGTAGAAAATCCTCGAGGAATAGCTAGACATAGATTTTGAGGAGTGGATGTACAATTTGGGTTTTCTTAGTTGAAGAAAACAAATATTAAAAATCTTCCTAAACTCTAATGGCACACCAAATTTTCAATTGCCTAGATTATGGAAGAGCGTGGCAAACCTCACTATGTTAGTTAGTTAAAATTCAATTTGTACAAATGTCTCACTGAGCAAGTTGACTTTCTGTTATAATGATTCATTGTCAAATCAAGAAAGAATATTTTGTAATGGGCTCTCCCTCTGAGGCTCATATAAATAGTTTATGATATTGAACCAAAGGTTAAAAATTTTGGTTTTGCAAGAGAGAAGATCCGCAAGTTTTCCATGAAATGTATGCCATATGGAAGATTAATAAATGTTTTTGGCAATTCTGGCTCATATAAACGTGCAATATGTATTTCTTTGTGTGTTTGTTCCATATGCTTTTGTTAAACGCATACATGGCAGACACAAAGTGTGAATGATAAGCATGAGAGTACATATATTATTGACATTATATACATTTATAGTACATGGTGTGACCCTTGGATTCATATTCCAAGTGGTCTCTTGGACTCCCTTTGATTGTTCAACGTCCACACCAACCCTTAGAGGATTAGGTGTCCAACATTCCCCCCTTAATCCGAAAGGGTATGTATGAGTCCAAGAAGAGAGTTGTAATACAAAATGTGCAAAAATGCATGGCAACACTAGGGTGAATGTGTTCTCTGAAATGTTGGTATAAGGGAGGTGGTTTAAGGATGACCACCAACTCTAGAACGCTTAGTGCACTTCCTGGAACTCTTCCAAATCTGGCATCAAGTTGAGGTATTCTACTAGAGGAAGTGCTCCTGATGTTTTGAAGAGGGAAACATTCAACCATGAAGAGGTCTCACCCCGCATAAAAGGGAGAACCTCAACCTGAAGAGGGAGGTCTCGACCTGTGATGGTTTAAGGATTACCACCAACTCTGGAATGCTTAATACAATCCCTGGAACTCATCCAAAACTGGCAAGAAGCTGAAGTCTTCTGCTAGAGGAAGTGTCCTCAATTCTTTGAAGATGCATCACCAACTGAAGGCATGCTCAGGGGCATCTTTGTCTCTGGCTACAACTCATAATCTAGTATGGCAGGTTGTGGCTCAGGCTCGCTTGATGTGGCTTTGAAGCTTGTAGATGACCATCACTTCCCCCCGTGTCAGATACAAGGTGAGATGATGGAGAAAACTCAACTACAAGATTGTTCAATAATCTAGAACAAGTTTTGACATATGAATGAAATATCTTGGTTTTCGATGCCCATTGCCAAGAAGCGATCCATCCAAGATGAATCTTTGTTCTTGCAGGAGGCTTGTTTTTGAAGCATCCGTTTGAACAATGATCATTTTTATGACTGTGCTTACATGGATGAAGATCAAAACAATGATCTTTCACATGGCCAACTCGATCAGAGTGTTGGCATTTCACAATATGTTGTTGTTGCTGTGGAAGAGGAGAAGAATCTGGAACAGTTGAAGGTGAAATGCCATGAAGGAATCCAACACTCTGAAACTGAATGGGTTTTGAGTAATCTGGAATATGAAAGGACTAGTCCTTGTCATATCCAAGACTAGTTATGTGCTTGTTATGGACAAGCTCTTCCCAAGGTCTAATCATGGGCTTGGGAAGTGCAGACTGAATTTTTACATCTACTCCTGAAATGGGTACTGCATATACCATTTCTTGTCGCTAATGGGAGTCTGTCTCAATGTTATTGATTTGATCACTTGTTGGCTGCTGATGGGTGTCATGATGCTTATGTTGTTGTAACTCATCTCGCTGGAATTTAGATTCAAGTTGCAGAAACTCGATCATTTTCCTGTGCATCTTGTAAACATATTTGAATATTAAAAGGTGTGTCCTTATTTATTTTTATTGTATCATGATCATTGGAACTCTAATACCTCAGTAATTTTGGACATTGTCTCAGCAAAAATAAAGGCCTCAAAGGATTTGAACAGCTGGGTCGAATTCCTTCCTTGCTATTTCAACTTTCAAAAAAATAATGGCATATAAAACAAACACACCATTTACAGTCCACGGGCCATTTCAACTCACCTGTAACGTTTAACACGAGAGAGAGGACAACTTCTTGTTGTTCATGCTAGTTGCCCTACCACAAACATGCCCAAATGCCTTTGCAGCTCGTTCCTTTATACTATTGTCTTCTTAACAATGATTTTTCCTCGAATTTAGTAGTGTTGTAATAATTCTAAGAAGAGGAAGATATTAAAATAAAACACAAAGTGCCTCACCCCTAAAAAAACCTCAAATCTGAATCTCAAATCTACAAATTGGTAATTGATAGATTTGAATGAATATCGAATTTGAACCTTTAGATGCTATAGCCAAATGAAGTGTCGTTCATGGGCACAGTGTGAGCCACCACGCACTCTTCACGCAAATTAATTAATAGTTATTGTACAAGAATTGACAACGGGACAAAGAGAACGAGGGAAAGCATACCCAATGGAGGAGGTGTCGTTGTTTGATAGGACTGAAAGTCAATCGAAGGCTACCCAGACCACTCTACCGAACAATACACGAATGAGTCACTGGAGATAAAGATAAGATCGCGCATCAGTGATAACCACAGTGGAGGAAGCAATAAAGATGGTGCAGGCCAAGAGCACTTTTGAAACAACTTGTGGGACCTTTGACTGTTTAGTTATCTGATTGTCGATCTAGTATAGTGAAGCGAGAATGCCATTTATTGAGCTTGTTGTCGAAAAAGCTATTAGGCGATTTTGAGGCCTATGCTGAATTGCTTATACCAGTTCTCTTTAAACTTGTGGTTATAACAATCCTTGTGATTGGTGAATCAACAGATAATTTCATAAAGATGATGTTACGTAATTGTAAAGTTGCTCGCATTTTTCCTTGCATCGTGGATTGTGCCAAGAATGATCGTATTGCAGTTCTCTATGCCAAGTGTTGCGATTATGCATTGTTGGTGCTAGAATATTGGGTTGATGCTCCTGAAATACAACGTTCAGCTGATCTTTATGAAGACCTCATAAAGTGTTGCGTGGGAGATGCTATGAGGTTCGTTCTATGGCAAGAACATGTTATAGCATGTTTGCAAAAAACCTGGCCAGAGCTCTTGCGACGCCTATTTTCAAGTTTTCATGTTGTGATACAGAGGCTTATAAATGAGGAGGAAGGAGGTATTCATAAGAGATATTCTTCTCCATCAATTCGTGACAGAGGTACACAACCCTCGAGGAATTTGACACTGGTAAACCCAAATACACAGTCTTCTACAACTTCAGCGCACCTAGGATACGAAACCTCTGTTATTGTGGCCACGGATAGGAGTGCAACTTTATCGTCAGTACCATCTTTGCCTCTAACTGGGAATTTACTCATGTCACAGAGAAAGCCTTCTGAACAAGCTCCTCAAAGAAGCCTTGAAAGTGTTCTTCAAGCCAGCAAACAACAAGTTAGTGCCATTGAAAGTATGTGAGTTAGGTTTTGAGCGTGATTTAGGCTACACCAACCGAACAATAGGTAGCGCATAGGTTTTTTCACTGCAGGAGTGGGAAAGAAAAGATGGCAGGGTGCTCAGGAGCGCCAGGTACTAGTGATACAATTAGCGTTAGAGGAATCTATGGAGCATTAGGGTAAAATTGTTTGACTAGACGTTACAGACCTGATAAGGGTGGCAGAAGCAATGTTTCTGACTCCTGCATAGACAGGGATGTCGGGGAACGTTTTGTGAGGCCACACAGTTCGGTTGAGAGAGTTCTAACATCTCAATGATAAGTGCAGAAAATTCAGTCTATGATTGCATATCTAAATGGAAGAACTGACAGACAACGAATTAACTATGGGCAGTGAGCAGAAATGACATAACTAAAAATAGTGGCTCATATGGGCAAGAAATTTAGCTGGAATATAGCTTAGAAGTGCAGGACTCAAATGCACAGAAAAGACCACAAAAGTAGTGGCAGATTTGAGCAGGGCCAGAATTGGCTGGCTCTCATACCATGTTAAACACATACATGGCAGACACAAAGTGTGAATGATAAGCATGAGAGTACATCTATTATTTACATGATATACATTTATTAAGTCCCGTGTGTTGGTTTTCTCTCCATTTCATTTCTTCCATCTAATATACTACAAATGACCTAGGAAATTGCATATGTATATGATGTTCACTGCTAAAGTCGGATATTAATGCTTCCGTGAATTATATTTGGTATTCAACTGGGTATTTCCCTCTTAAGGAAGGTTTTACATTAATGCAATCTCAAATATGATAAATACTGAGTGTAATAGAAAATATCAACAAACCTTCGAAGCACTCATCAAGATGTCCTAGGCACTGGTCTCCTTTCAACCCAGAGGCTATCTTGGATTCTTTGCTCTTATGTTGCTGCATCTTTAAGTGCTCCCCTTATTGCATTCCAAGCCTCCCTTTCATAAGTTATTGCCTATCTATTTGGGATATTTTTTCTTTTACCCTAGAAAGCTCTCTTCTTTGTCCATGTTTCTCCACACTCCTTATAAAAAAATGGCCCATCTCTATCTTTCATTCATCCTCACTCTATTTCCACTGCCTTGAGTGGTCCTTTTGGTCCCAAACCTTCTTTGCTCTCCTATATCTCACCATCATGAAGCCTTCCATCCTTACTTTGGGTGCCTCTTTAAGATAGAGGCAAGCCCTCGCACAGGATGTCATTAAAGCCATTACAACCTTTGAGCTCTAATTATCCAAGGATATCAAGCTCAAGATTGTTGATATGGAGAAAAAATCAATTGGAAATGGTAGCAAATCCCCAAGGAATAGCTAGACATAGATTTTGAGGAGTGGTTGAACAATTTGGGGTTTTCTTAGTCGAAGGAAACAAATATTAAAAAGCTTCCTAAACTCTAATGGCACACCAAATTTTTGGTTCCCTAGATTATAGAAGAGCATGGCAATCCTCACTTCTCTCTCCCAGATAAACTTTACTCATGTTATACATAAGGTTTTCCATACAAAATTCTCCAATGTCTCTCTTGTACATTCTACAAGAACCGCTACCTCTAAATTTAATCTTATCAAGTAATGAAGAACCATGTCATTGAATACCATTTAGTTGTACATGAAATTAGAATATAAATATTTTGAGTAAGTAATCCCAGAGCATTTTAATGTTTCTCCATCCAAGTTGGTATTTGTACATTGAATTAAGTTGAATAAATAAATATAATAATTATATTATTCATATTTTTTAAATTATAAAACAATAAATTAATGTAAATCACATTATAAACTTTGTTGTAAAGAATTAATAATTGTCTGCTGAATCCTAAAAACCTAGAGTGAAAAATTGGTAATCCGCTGATCCTAAAAACCTATAGAAGAGAAAATCTACCACTGCACATCTGTTCTGCTTTATTTCATTTCAGTCTGTACTCAATTTTTCAATAATATAATGCTGAGCTGCGACGTCCATAACCCCCAGATGGATATCTTCCATCTTCAACATCAATGGCACTAGGTAGGTAGTCATTTGAATAAATTAGACGAGTAGTTGTGCTACCTGTACCATAACCGAGTTGTGAATCTTGGCCGAGCCTAGACACTCTTCTGTAACGTGAATCTGCAGACCCAACATCATAATCCAAACTACTCCTACTCCTGGAATGCCTACCTGCGGATGGAAGATCATTACTCACATCGGAATATGGGCGCTTGGAACCACTACGTACTCCTGCCTCATCATGATTCACTGACATCCCATGAATGCGAAGGCTGTAGCTATCTTCGGGGTATGGAGGCCTGCGTGGAGGCATGCTCTCGGAATATCCAGCCCCATCATATCCATAATCACCCTGGTACGAGGATCGTCTAATAGCTGTTTCAGCAGGTCTACCTGAAGGTAGAGCTCGCCTCCTATCAAGATAATCGTCATCTTCTCTATAATTCCTCCGATCGCTTCGTACATAAGCAGGACCAGATGGTCGCCTATCATATGCCCTTCCGAAATGTTGGCGCCTTTCATCTAAAAAGGGCCTTCCCCTAAGAACCCCAAATCGAGCCCTACCATATCCTGCACGAACCCGACCCCTAGCTGATCGTCCCTTTTGCTGAGGTTTCCGAAGAGTAGCTTTCAGAGTAACCTTCTTGTCTTCTTCTTCTTCATTTACCTCATTCTTGTTTACTCCTTCAATGCAGGCCAGTGCGGCTTCACGAGTTCTGAAAGAAATGAACCCAAAATCTTTTCGCTTGGCTGCAGGCATATTTCGTGCCAACTGCACTTCTTCAATTTCACCATAACTTTTAAATTTCTCCACAACTTTGGCTTCATCCCAAGAACTTGGCAATCCATCAACAAAAATAGACTTTATCTGCGCCATAACTTCCTCGTCCGGTTCAATGGCAGATTTGGCAAATGCAACCTTCGCACAAAACTCGGTACCAAAGAAAATGTGTGGCTTCTGCAAGCGGACGAGGGCATTGGTAGCCTCCAGATGAGTGGGGAACTCCAGAAATGCAAACCCCCTATTTGCTCCTTCTTGTTCTGGATCCTCCATCAAAGTTATTTCCTCAATATTGTCTATTCCATATTCTATCAATTTCTTTTGGAGAGCCTCTTTTGTCCATGATTTACAAATATTGCGTACATGAAGAGTTTCATTATCTTGGCATCTTGCAACTCCGCATTGCTTCCCTCTCACCTGTGGATTCTTGAGCTCTGCCACTGCCTTTCTGGCTTGCTCCACACTCGCGAATCGAACAAATGCAAAGCTCTTATTCTTCTGAGTACGAGAATTCCTTGGCAATCTGATCTCAACAACTTCACCAATCTCACTAAACACCTTCTTCAGATCCTCTTCATCAGCGTCTTTATCGAGCCCACCCACAAACACTTCAAACTCCTTCTGCTTTATCCGCTCCTTCACCATGGCTGGCATGTCCACATCGTCAGCTCTGTCTCCCTCCACGCCCTCTTCATTTCCAAACAGCTCATCGTGGTGTTCTGTATCATTACCTTCATTATCATGTGCTTCGTGCATTACAGTATCGCTTTCCTTCTTCTCTATGTCTATTCTCTTGCCATCCTCCTCGATACCTTGAGCAGAGGGCCTATCAGCATCCTCGGTGGATTCTTTGTCCTTCCCATTGGCATCTTCTACGTGAATTTCTTTTTCCATTTGGGCTTTGACACTTGGCTCGTTCAAATCATTACATGGTTTGATGGCTTCCTCTCTGAATTTCAGAGTTTCAACGATGGGAGAGGGCTTCGACTGTGTTTTCTCGAAAGTCTCGGGTTCTGTCTTCGGTGGGGCAGAGCTCAAGGACTTGGGTGGGGTTTTGGAGAATTTGCTAGAAGCCTTAGTCGCTGTTTTTTTCTGGGCAGTTGACCCAGCATTCTTCTGGACAAGACGGGGAGGCATTATTGCATAAAAGTGATGGAGTGCCGATCGAAACCCGAACGTCCTGAAGATAGAACGAATAGAAATTTAAAGAGAAAAGGCAAACTGAAGTACAAGGAATAGAAATCGAAATTTAAAGACGAAAAAGACAAACTGTAGCGAGGAGGCGGGCTTCTGTATATCAACGGCGATATAAAAGGAGAAGGCAACCGAGCCAAATCCCGAGAAGCGATCAACCGCTCTGTAGGGCAGTGTAGTATTGAGTGTTTAGGGAAATGAGATCAGCGCTCTGTAGGGCAGTGTAGCATTGAGTGTTTAGGGAACTGTGGATTAAATATTTGTGTGCGGGTGGAGAACTTGTGCGTTTTCATTAGGGTCTTATGTGACATTTTTAGCCGACCTGAAATTTATAGCCCGCTTCAAAGGAGGTCAGGGTTTTATGGTTAAGTCCCAGCTCCAGTAGGTCAGGGTTTTATGGTTAAGTCCTAGCTCCGGTAGGTCAGGGTTTTATGACTAATTCCCAGCTCCATTAGACCCTGACCTGAACAGCCAGCCTACTTTGGTAGGGTTTACGGGCAAAGGGGAGGTAACAAAAATACTTGAAACACAATTTATCTATAACAAAAATAATATTGAAGATCTATTTCATGCTTTTACCCCAACTCTATCTAATTGCAAAAACAAATACTATTTTAAATTTGTGTATAAAAAAGTACACCCTCGGTATGATAATGATTGTAAGATTGCTTGGAAAACCATGAGTGAAGCCTCCTATGTGTTCCTAAAATGTTAAATTAAGTAGTTAAAAAACACTAAATTAAAGAAGAGGAGATATTATATAAATAGAAAGCAATAGAGGCTTTTACACTTTCCTAAATCTAATCATAAAAATTATATAGGTCACTATTGACTTGAAAAACTAGAAAAATAATGTGATATCTTGGGGGAATGGAATTGATATGTATAAATCCTAAAGAGGCATATTACAACCCTTATAACAAAGAAATATATGTTTTCTTTAGGAGGCATAGAGTTTAACCTTAAATCACTAGCAAAAGAGAAAGTTAAGGACATCCAAGGCTACCAAATGGAAATCCTAAAAATTGAAGGCTTGGTTCTTACTCACCACCTTTATAAACTTTTAAATATGGTGGCTCAACAAGGTTTCCCTAAACAATGGACTCAAATATTTTTTCTTATTTTTAAAAACATGCACAAAAAGGCGTCTAAAATTATAGGATCGTTGTGATTAATCATTTTCTAACCAAATTATATGCAATTCTTCTAGGAAGAATTATTAACATATGCTTGTTAGGTCAAGAAAAAAGGACTCAAATCCCTTTTCTTGTTTTTAAAACTCGCACAAAAATGACTTATAAAATTATAGAACCATTATGATAAGTTACCTAAACAAATTATATGCAATTATTCTAGGATGAATTATTAATAAATCGTTACTATCTTAAGGAAAATAGGTTGATTATGTAAAAGCAAAACTAGTGTAAAACTCTATATTAAGACATCTTGCTAAAGAATAAAGATACAGATTTATTTTGAAGCTTATTCTTGGGTTAATTCTTATTTTTGGAAGCAATATTTTTTTTCTCTGAAGGTCGAGGCTCATCATTTGGTATTAGAGCTTACAATTTAGATATTTCTCCTCACATGAATTTGGTTCCTTTTAGCTCCAAGACCACCCTTATTTCATTAAAAATTTGGTTCCTTTTGAGGTTTTCCACTCCACGTACACCTTATTTTGGTTCCTTTTGAGGCTTGAGGTTTCTTTTGGCATTCAGGCTCTAATTATTTTGGCTATTTGCCCACATGGAACCTTTTACCACATACACTTGGTTTCCTTGAGGTCTAGTGCTCCGTCCTAGGCACTACTATTTTCAAATTTGGTTCATTTCATGCTCCCGCACCCCATCTAGATACCTTGGCATTCCATCATTGCATTACTTTAGAGGTCCTTACCTCAACCCCAAGGGAATTTTTAAATATTCATCAGCAATAGTTCAATCTAGGTTCTTTTGTGTTTTTGATATCCACCTTCATTACAAGTTTTCAATAGTAAAATACTTTCGTCACAACTCACCTCTTGGAAAATCTATCATTAGCTTCCTTTACCCTTTTTTCTATTCTCTTTATTTTTTTGACATTACATAGTCTTTCTCCTTGGGTCACCTATCAAAGTTTACCTTTTGACCTTCACCTTAACATCGTGGATCTCAACTCAAAAACTCTACTCTCCCTGCAATATCTTCTCAATAATATTCTTGCTCTGTCTTGGCATGAATTTTTGCTAGCTAAGAAGTCAACATTTCTCTCTCTATTGGAAAAATTACATAACATCCTTTCTTCCAATGTCCTTAGTTTGGGGTTTGAATAGGGGCTTGGTGCTCAACATTCCGAATTTACATCCCATCATCTTGTTGCATTAATATTCTCATTGTTCACGTCAACATTGCCATTTCTTATCGTAACTTATTATTGGTCACTACATCTCTAGAACTTGCCCCAATATCACATTAGCAAGGCTTGGGCATGCTAGATTTTGCCAATTTTGAGGTATACATAATTGCCCCTCCATAATATTCTATCAATAAAGGTAGCATAGATGCAATACAACTCATGGAGAAATGAGTGAATGACTTTATCACTCTCCAATGTAATGTACCTAGGGAGGTGCCCGAGGGGATATTGAATAAAATGCATTCAAATGTATTTTTTAAATATTTTGTTGACAGGGAACTAGCAACCACCCTAGATATATGCAATAATCCACAAGCCATATATATCATAAATTCATAGTTCATCCTTAGACTGAGACGTTTGGAGACCACCGAAAACTGGAGCTAGGATCCTAGACTCCAACAGGACACCTATCCTTCCAGCCTTACTATGATGGGCCATGGTGTCCCCCCATAGGATTTTAAACCATGTGGAAGGGATACATCCCAATGAAACAACCACCTCGTCGTCCCACAAGTACACATTTTATTTAATTTTAATTACAAGGTAGGTATATTCCATTATTATGTTTTTTGGAAATGTAACTAGTTTCAATCCTCATAGTTGTTCTTGTATTCATTTCAATATGTATCTTATCTAAACAAACAAAAGAAGAAAGAAAAAAATATTATTTTAAATAATGGGTTTCATGCTCTTTATTGATGGTCTTCTGGGAAAAAGCATGTTCTTCATGCTTCTAGGGTTTGTTAGGTCATATGCTATATTGTCATGAGTCAAGAGTGTCAACATCATGCTTATAAGACCCTTCCGGGAAATATGTAACTTGTAAAAGAATTTATTTTGTGTTTAGAAAGTCCTGGAAACCTCCAAAGTACAAGTCGGCCCTGGCAGCTTCAAGTTGGCCTAAAGAAGGGAAGTCGAACCCTTAGAAAGGATATATAAAGGAGCAGATTTGATCTCATTTGGCACTCCCTCACTCACAAGTTCGATCTCAAGAAAGGAAGTTTGATCTGTATCTGGGATGCAAGAAGACAAGAAGAGGGAAGGTCTAGAAGAAGAAAAGAAGGAAGAAAACTTGTTTTTGGGCTCTATCTCTCTCACATGTGACAAAAAATTAGGGTTTCTGCAGTTTCTAAGAAGGATGAAATTGCAGGTCTGAGTTGTAGTAGGACGAGTTGTAGTATCAAGTTGTTGGAAGGGGAAATAATCTGTTTTTGAATTCGTTGACCGTGGGAAGCTCTACATTGCTCAAAGAAGCTAAATTAGGGTTTTTGTAGCATTTATAAGGTCGAAGTTGCAGATTGATGTAGAATTGAGTTGTGGATCTAATTCTCTTATAAGGGCTGACTTGGTACTTGTAGGTGGACTTGGTCGAGGGTTTGGGACTTTTTTGTCTCATTTGAGCATATTCTATCAAAAGATAAGAATTTTTTTGGGTTTTCCCCTTGGAGGGGTTTTACCTTGGCTTGAAGCCTAATATATGTGTCCATTGTCTTTACTGTTTTGATCTTGATATTTGTTTCATGAAAATATCTAATAAACAAACACAAGAAGATAATTAAAGTTCACAAGCAAGTATTAAGGAATAAGGAAAATTTGAATTGCCACATTGAATTTCCCAACATGGTATTAAAGCGAAGGTGAACAAGAAGGCAGTTGGAAGGATCATCTTTTGGACACAAGAAAGTTTTGCTAAGGAGAATCACTTGCATAAGACTACATCAATCCTCAAGCCCTCATCAAAGGAAAGCTTGAAGAAGACTACAAGAAGGCTTTTGATCTATCTTGGAATGAGCTTTATTCAAAGGATCATTGAAATACATCTTTCATCACTCTTGGAAGTTGTTTCTGAAGGCATCTTAGAAGACATCCTTCTAGGACATCATTGAAATCTCATTAAATATCTTGAAAGCTTTGAGATAGTTGGAGACATCATCAAATAAGAAAGGACTCTTAGTTGACAAGTAAGTATCATATTATTCTATGTATGAATCTACGGGTCTTATGGGTTTTGTTTGTAAGGAAAGTAATAAGCTCGTTGGCTCAACGAATTTCCTAGCATGGAAGAAAACGGGATTGACTTGACACTTATAGAACATGAACTAATGGAATATGTTCTTGGGGAAGTCAAGAGTTATAAAAAAATACAAGAAAGGGGAAGTAAGGGCACAAAGGATCACTGTGGAATCCATTAAGGATCATCTTGTTCCATTTGTTGCTAACTTGAAGACTTAAAAGGCTATGTATGAAAAGCTAGTGAATTTGTACTCTAAAAGTACATCAGGACAAAATATGTATTTGAGGAATAAGTTATATAAAATTAATAAGTCGAAGGATGAGGACATGGCATCCTTTCTTATGAAGATTTCTCAAATAAGAGTCAATTGTAGGGCTTGAGGAGACAATTTCTTATTCTGAAAAGACCATATGTGTACTAAATGCTTTGCCACTAGAATGGAGTATTTTTGCAACAAGAATCTACTCTAAGAAAGACTCAACTCCTTTTCATGATTTGTGGGCTCATTGCATCCTTAAAGAAACTAGGATTAAGGCAAAGGATGATATGGAATAAAATGAGAAGTATCAAGCCTTCATTGCAAGAACCAAGAAGTTGAAGAAGGGAAAGTTTTTGTAAGTCCAAGAAGAAGTAAGACATGTCCAAGTTTCAATGCTTTGGATGCAATGAATTTGGACACTTTAAGAGGGATTGTCCAAACAAGCTAAAGAATAAAATAAAGGAAAGAATCAAATATCACACAGCTGAAGAAATGGGAGAACCTGAGAAGAAGTCGAAGAAAGAAGATGTCAAGGACATTTAATATTAAATAAGTCATCCTCCCTGTCAAGTTCTTTAGGAAGTTAGTTTATCCTTTAGAATAACATGCATTTTTGTTTACATTATAAGAGTTTTGATTTGGTGTGGCATCATAGATAGAAACATGTGATAGTAGCATATTTCGAGTCTACTTGATTGAGTTTCTTTGTAGGAATCATCTAGTATTTCAAAATAAGAAAATTGGACCATTTTGCATATTAGTGTTCATCGAGACATTCTAATATAATATTATAGGTAGTCATTTTTCTAAGGTGGATCATCATGATCCTGGAAGAACCATCATTTTGGAAGGTTCTTGGAAGAAGTATTTTGACAAGGTTAGTATAAATTCCATATAGTATGGAAACAATACTCTTAAAGGATGAAGGAATGCAACTCGTCAAGTTGTAGACTCAATGTAGGGAAGATAGCTACATGATTATATGGAACATAGTAATGCTTATTTTAATTAAATTTTGGGTAGGATTCATATGTATAGAATCCTGTAAAAAAATGATCTTTAGGCATGGTGATTTGATTATATGATGCCTAAAAGGATGAATTTGACTTACTCTAGAATAAACAAACGATTAATACTTTCTAGAATATATAGAATGGTGTTCACCATCTAGAATTGTCTCTGGAAGAAAATTATAACTTGGTAATCAAGTTGGATCCTTGGGAACTTTGATGCATGAAGGAAGATTCGTGTGGAGATGGACCATGAGGATGTTGATTCCTTGATGGGAAAGCCATCATGATGAGGTAGGTCTAATATTTTTGTTATTATTATTTGGCTAACATTTTATTTTGCTACCTAGAAGGATATAATTTGCAGGAATATATGATGAATGTTGAGGCAAGACCAACAAATGATTTTGGAAATTATGAAGTCAAGATGTGTTCATCTTGGGATTAAAAGGTATCAATGCAAGAAGATAACCTGAAGGTAAAATTTCATACAATAACAAAGAGACCACTTTCATGAGGAAGTTATGATCAACTTGAATTTTGGAAAGGAGCATTATAATGCCTTCATTTATGATGACAAGATGAAGGTGATGTGCAAGACTAATGACTTGGATCTTGTCACAATATTTAAGAAAGAAGATGGCTCCATGATACCTCGGAAGGAAGCAACCTCAATGTAATGAAATAAAAAGGAAAGAGGAAGCCATGTAGCTATGAAGAACATGTTGAAGAATCTAGGGCAATTAGAGTTAATGTGATTCTTCTAGCATGATAACTACTTGTGAGGTATTTTAATTTTTCTTCTTAGCACAATCTTCACTTGTTCTTATTAGAGTGTGTCTTCTTATATTCATCAAATAGTTATCAAAAACAAAGAGACAATAAGGAAAAAAAAAAAATTGTTATTCGAACATCAACACTTCATTTTGAGGGTGTTTTTTGGACAATTTTTGCACAAAAAATTGGTTTTCACCGCCATTTTTAAAACATCTTGAAAATTTACCCTGGAAAAAAAAAGGTGTTATTCCAACATCAACACTTTTCGTTTTTAGCATTGTTTTTGATGTTTTTTCGGGGTTTTTTGGCCAGACTTCCCGTTTTGAGTTTATAGTTCCCGTTTCAAAGTTTACATTGTTCAAAACTGATGTGAAGACAAAGCCCAAGAAAGAGTGAAAGAGTAATCACCGAAGATAGTTGGACAAAAGACTCAATGGGTTCCTCATCCCAATTCTCGACTGAAGACAAGCTCCATGAAAAATATGACCATCACGGATGGAAGATGTCTCTTGATCTAACATTGGAAGAACAAGAAGTGTTGGATTATGTGAAGGGTAAAATCCCCGAGCCTCCATCAAATGCACGACTGCTACAAAGAGAAAGTACAACAAGGCTAAAGTCAAAGCAAAGAATACTATCAGAGATTCCATTGACAAGCGTCTAGTGGCCTACATCTCCGATTTGAACACCTCCAAGGAGATCTACGATAGATTGGTAAGCATGTTCAAGGTTAGTGATGCAAATCAAATTTATTTCTCAAAAATAAATTGAAGGATATTAAGAAGGGCAAGGATGAGGATATTCAATCCTACGTCTTAAGGATCACTAAGATCAAGAATGATCTACATTTGGTTGGAGAGGTCATTCCTGATCAGGAACTTACTATCGCTACCCTAGGAGGGCTCCCACCCAAATGGTATATATTTAGAATGATTATTCTCAATAATGATTGAATTCTATGGTTTGAAGAATTGATGTCGAGATGCATTCAATAAGAGACAAGAATGGTGGAGAAAGAAATGCCTTCTAATAGAGGCAACACCGCATCTTTCTTCGCTCATTCCAAAAGGAGAAATAATGCAAGGTCTAAAGGTCATTTCAATAGAAATCCCAGATCTAAGGGTGGAAGGAAGGGCAGGTGCTTTGTTTGCAATAAGTTTGGCCACTATGCAAGGGAGTGTCCAAATAGAAGGGACACATCACATGATGATAAACACAATCATTCCAGGGGCAAATTCAACAACAACAATCAAAGGAATGGCAGGTTCAATAGCAAAGGAAAAATAATTGCGGGACATCAAGGAAATGGTCAAGCCTCCAAGAAAGTAAGGAAATCCAGGTATGAAGAACCAAATGTTGTTAACAATAAGAAAAAGGAATATTATCTTATATTGGCCCTCTCTACTACCTCTCCTCCAAACACTTTGGGGAATTGGCTTATTGATAGTGGTACTTCAAGGCACTTCACCGAATACAAGGAAGCTCTCTCTAATTTTATCGAGAAGGAGACAAACTTGGAGATTATTCTTGGAGACAATGCCACCTATCCCGTAAAGGGAGTAGGGAATGCTACCCTTCAATTAAATCAGGGTAACACAATTCATTTACAAGAAGTTCTATATGTACTTGATCTCAAAAATAACCTGGTGTCCATTTCGACAATGGAAGACAGAGTAAAAAGGTGGCATCCATCGATGGAAAGGTACGGGTTTGGAAAAGAAATTTTAAAGGTGCTTTTACACTTGGATTCTGGGTTGACATTTTTTATCAAGTTGGAGGAACTCTATTGGGAGCCATGTCTTGCGACACATCTCTACATTCTGAACTATGGAATCGGATGTTTTCCCATCTTCATTATAAGGCCCTACCTGATGTGAGACAGATGGTGACAGGTATGCCTGAATTCAAAGTAGAGAATGAAGGTATATGTTCAGGATGTGCCGAAGGAAAACTTACAAGGGGACCATTCCCCTCAAGTAATAGACAGATCACCGATATATTGCGGTTGATCCACTCTGACATATCTGGTATGACACCCGTAAACTCTTTGGGAGGATACTTATATTATCTCACTTTTACGGATGCCTATTCTCGCAACACTTGGATCTACTTCTTGAAAAGGAAGGATGAAGTGTTCACCTGGTTTCGTCACTTCAAAGCCATGATCGAAAATCAATCTGAGAAGAGAATCAAGATATTGAGGACTGATAATGGGACCGATTATGAATCCAATGAATTCCATGACTATTGCAGAGAAGCTGGCATTAAGAAGGAGACCACAACACCATATACTCTCGAGCAGAATGGTGTGGCTGAAAGGAAGAATAACACTATTATGGAAGTTGTTTGTGCCATGCTTCATGATTAAAGGCTTTCAAAGTTTCTATGGGACGAAGCTGCAAATACCGCCATGTATGTTCAAAATCAATGCCCTCATCAAGCATTGGACTCCAAGGCTCCTGAAGAAATGTTCACTGGTAAGAAACCCAATGTCTCTCATTTTAGAATTTTTGGAAGTCCCATATATTTTCATGTGCTGAAAGAGAAGAGAAGCAAAATGGGTACATTAGGGAAGCAAGGAATCTTTGTGGGCTATAGCGAAAATTCTAAGGGTTATTGAATTTATGTGGCTGGTCATAGGGAAGTTGAGATAAGTCATGATGTCGCCTTTGACAAAAATATGGCTCTTAGCAAGGTTGACAACCTTCCTATAGCAAGGAAGGATAAAGAAGCTGACACCAGAAAGTAGGGTGAAAAAGAAGATGAAACAATGTCTAATGTTGATGAACATATGGATCCTATTGATCCTCATCCTCAAGAGCCCTCCTCCTCCAAGAGGATGCCCTCATGGGTTAGGGAGACTCTCGAAGATGCCAAGAGACATATTCCACAAATGGGGATTTTCCGTGAAATGAAGAAGCCGACCAGGTATTAGGGATACTTGACCATTATGAGCACTATCATTCAAAATGAACCCTAATCATTTGAAGAAGTCATGAAGAAACAAGTTTGGAAGGATGCTATGAATGAAGATTAAGAGTCTATTATGAAGAATGATGTCTGGGATGTGGTCCCTAGACCCCAGGACAAATCGATTGTCACCTCTAAATGGCTCTACAAAATCAAGCATGGAGCTGATGAAAGTGTTGAAAAGTTCAAGGCTCACTTTGTTTCCTGAGGCTTCTCTCAAAAGGAAGGTGTAGATTACGATGAGATATTTGCACCTACTCCATGATACACCACCATTCGATCTATCATAGCTCTTGCTACCTTGCAAGGATGGAAACTACATGATATGGACGTCAAGACTGCTTTCTTACATGGTTCAATCAAAGAGGAAGTCAATGTGGAACAACCCGGGGGGTTTGAGGTTCATGACCAAGAATCTCATGTATGTAGGTTGAAGAAGGCTCTCTATGGATTGAAGCAAGCACCCCAAGCTTGGTATGAGGGGATTGATAGTTATTTGATGAAGCTGGGACTCACTATAAATGAAGCTGATCCAAACCTTCACTTTAAGGTTGAAGATGATGAACCTCTCATACTGGTACTTTATGTTGACGAACTCTTTCTAACAGGTCCAGACCCTCTCATTCACAAATGTAAGAGGGAGTTGGCTTATGAATTTGAGATGAAGGACCTGGGACTGATGCACTATTTCCTAGGGTTGGAGGTCTGGCAAAAGCCAGGAGAAATTTTCCTATCTCAAGGAAAATATGTTATGAAGATATTGAAAAGTTTTGGGATGGTGGACTACAAGCCTGTGACTACCCCGATGGAAATTAATTTCAAGAACTTATGTGGTAGTGCTTCCGGACCCAAATTAAGAAAATGATTCTGAGTATCGTCAACTCATAGGAGCATTGATGTTCTTGGTGAACTCTCATATGGATATATGTTTTACAGTTAATACGTTGAGCTAAAATATGGTTGAGCCTCATCACACACATTGGATTGGTTCCAAGAATATTTTGAGATATCATTGGGGCACAATCACTCATGGATTGAGATACACTTTCAGAGATGTGAGGCAACATGGTTATTTTGATGTTGATTGGGGCGACAATGTGGTGGATCACAAGAGAACTTATGGGAGTTGTTTTTCTTTGGGTTCTAATTCGATATTGTGGGTGAGCAGAAGACAGTTTCCTTGAGCACCGCTGAGGTCGAATACATAACTTCTAGTATGGCCTCCTGTGAAGTTGTCCAGTTGAGGAAGCTCTTTAGTGAGTTGTTTGGACATGTGATGGATACCACCGTGCTCCTCTATGATAACCAAAGTGGGATCCAATTATTAGAGAATCTCGTGTTCCATGATCGCTCCAAGCACATCGATATCAAGTACCAATTTATTTGGGATATGGTAAAACGAGGAGAAATAAGGCTCCATCACATTGGGACTAATGAGAAGGTCACCAACATTCTAACAAAGCCCCTGTGAAAGGTCAAATTCTTGACTTTCCAAGAATGACTAGGAGTCGTGGAGAGACCCTCTTATGAGGGTCCTGTATGATATGGATATTAAGCTCTGGGGACTCTAGGGGGCTTGGGGTACTTCTTGGAGCAATGAGAAACCATAGGGTGAGTGGTTCAACCTTCCCCTAGTGGTTTTTTATGTAGAGGGTGAGTGGTTTAGCCTTCCCCTAGAGGTTTTTTGTTTCCAGGGTGAGTGGTTTAGCCTTCCCCTGTGATACCCTGTGGCGACATGTAGGCAGTATGAGTGGTTCATCCTTCTCCTGTTGAGACATCCTACCCATGCAGTCTAGGACTCATGGGAAGTACCTCTCATATGGGCAATGAGTAGGGAAATGAGGATAGGGACCATAGTACTACTAATGGACGCATCATGTACTACTGTATTCCCTATGCTAGGATGATAGTGATCTGGGATCAATTGGAACTGACCTCGTGTTAGTAAGAGTGGTATGGCACACTCTCTTTATTGGAACTGACTTCAAGTCAGTAAGAGTGGCATGACACACTCTCTTTATTGGAACTGACTTCAGGTCAGTAAGAGTGGTATGAGACACTCTCTTTTATTTGGGACTGACTTTGGGTCAGTAGAGAATGGTATGATACATTCTCGATCACTTCTTCTTCTTCATAGTTCAGCAGAGCATAACAGAGAAGAGAAGAGAAATGTGGAGCAGTCCATTGATGGCAAAGATAGTATCGAATAACAGATGGATTATAAAATGGAGTTCTCCTTAGTTGAGAGGGAGTGTTAAAATTGGCAACTACGGCTAAACTCCATACGGGTCAGCTTATTTATGGTAGCTGATATTTTTCTTAGATTCCTCTCTTCGAGAGGTTAGGATTGATTTAAAGATCATCTGATTCCGACATGTATATATGGAGATATGAATTTATTTATATTACTGACAATTTGTCAAGGTTGGTCAGCAAGTAAAATAGGCATTTTTACCCCCACTTCATCCTCAACGTGGCAAAAGGAGGAGACCTCATGGCATTATTTCACCATCTCATCCTCTCACATCTATCTCTCCTCACTTTTTTGGGTACACAGATTTGGGGCAACATCTCTCACATGTGTGAAGGAAGAAGGAGGACATTCTGGTTAGGGAAGCGTTGACCAAGTTTGACTGAGGTGAAAAAGTGTTATTTTGGACAACGTTGACTAGCATTGACCTCTCCTTGTTTGCGGATTGGGTAAGGCTGCCTCTTCTTGGCAGGCCACAGTGTTGGACACAGTTTTAAGGCCACTTTGACCCTGCATTGACTAACGTTTGACTGGGATTTTCATATTGTTTTGGGATAATACATCTTGTTGTTGAAGGCTGAGTTGACTGAGCTTTGACCGAGCTTATTTGGAGGTCAAATCTGACTTGTTTGACTAGCATTGACTTTGTTGCTTAGGGTTTGTTGTTGTTGTCATAAAATATCATATTTGTATATTTGTACTATCTCTCTCTCTCTCTCTACTGAAGTATTGAAGATTATAAGAAGAATTGATCAAGGGTTTCCCCAAATTAGGCTTTGTCCCTGGCTAGTGCCACATCTTGTGTCTTCTTGTCTTGGCTTGTCTTCTACTATTTATGTTTATGTTCTATCTGTATTTTACTATCATGTTGATGTGATTGCTAAACTGGATATTGATATTGGTCTAATAAGAAATTGAAGTAAATTTCTCTTAAGCATAGAACATACCAAAAATTAATAGATGTGATACAAAAAAAACCATTTTGACCTTCCACACATGCTACAGAACCTTCAGGAGTAAACCAACCCTTCCAGGTGACTAACCCCTGAGCCAATTTGACATTTCACTGATTTGGACCCCCGACCGCTCCCATGAAAATCCATGCATGTGACTGAGGCCTTCCATACACTCCTACAACAAAGGCATGCCAATGACTATCGACATTTTCAGCTAGTTTTGATTCAACGACCCCAGATTTTGTGTCACCTTTTCAGGGTCAGGCCTCAGGCCACCGCCGAGAACTTCATGAAACTTTCATAAATGATAAATAACAATGGAATAAAGCTACTAATGCAATCATTGGTACAAGTACTTGATCTGACTGCTACTATCCATGACAGGAATTTCGTCAAACATGTTACAAATATGTAATATAAAGGTCATAACAACAAATCTGAGCATAGGGATCTCATACTTATCTGAGATTCATAAAAAATATTGTTTCCTTATCACAATAGTTTCATTTCATCTATTAGGTCATATATTCATTGTACATTCATTTGCTAATCAAAACATGATGAGGTCCATACATCAAGTCTATCATAAATTATACTCATGACCATCATATAACCAACAGAAATAACAAGGATATAATAGCCATAAAATCCATATATAATCCTATACATTTACACATGAAATGCCAAGGAGAAGGGGCTCTTATTAGTGAATGCAAAATCCAACCAGGTATGGGACTTCCACGAACCACCCGACCATATATTGGTTGAACCAAATCTTTCTTTCATCCAATCGTCGTCATTCCATATTCCAAGCATGAATGTGGGACTCATAACCAAAGCAAACCAGGTTTCCTCAGGCTTTGCTACAATCCCCACCAGATCACTAGGCCCTAAACAAGCATGGATGCCACTGGATTTTTCCACCTACATTGTGACAAAATTTTATTGTCTCCTAGTCTCTAGGCTTTACCGTATATCCCACCATACAATAGTTAAGGATTCCTAAGCCTAATCAAGACTCCATCCTCTATAATTTATAGTATATCCCACCATTCACCAGTCAATGATTCCTAGGCCTGATCAAGGGCACACACCTCTAGGATTTACCATATATCCCACCATTCACAGGTTGAGGGTTCCTAGGCCCACCAGGCACATAAAATCTATCTTTAATGCAATCCCACCTTCTCTGGTCCAAGGATTCATAGGCCTTGTGGTCTTTCTTCTAGAGCCCACCTCACTCGGTTTCAAAACCATCTGACAATCTAGCTCAATCAAATACTAGAGAACCCATATGTAATAGCCCTGGTAAAAATTCCATGTAATAAAAGTTAATAAAGGAAAAATAATAACCACAGTTATGGGACACTTATTCCAAGTTGAATGTTAGGCAAAAACATCCTAGTGTGGGTGTTCATTTGGTTTATTATGGCTAAGAAAATTGGCAAAGGCATTGGAAAGGCATGAGACATTAATTGGAATTTTATTTATGAAAATAATGGAAATTAGGATAGAAAGAAGGTGAAATGTCACAGGTTGCATGTGAGGAGGAAAATGAAGGAAAAATAATGGAAAATGAAGAAAATAGAGGCCTCATTAATAAAAAAGGCTTCTGGGGATCATTTGAAACCTTTTATTAGTTCATTTTTGGAGCTCTCTCTCTATTCTCTCTCTCACAATCTTGGACACAAAGTTTTCTTGGATCACTTCAGCATTGGATCAAGAAATGAAAAGAAGGCAAGAGGAAGCAAAGAGCAAGCGAGGAAGAGCAGGATCAAGTGGCTACAATGAGATTATTTGTAGGTATTAAATTGTATGTGTGATTTCCTTGCTAGATTTAGCATGCATGGTACATGCATGTCTGTATTTGGTCCTCTTGTTTTCATTGGCATGGGCTTTTCCTGGTGTGACAATGTTCTTCATCCTTGCCTTGCCACTTTTGATAGCCATGGTGTGATGGGGTTCTCATGTTTTGGTTGAGTTGGATTGCCAGATAGATTTGGAAGTAAGTGACGTGGTCTTTAAAAGAAAGAACACATGGCCTAGTGATCCCTGAATCGGACTGTGGATTGCGATAAAGCCTTGGCCTAGTAACCCTTGAACCGGACTGTGGGTTGCGGTAAAGCTAGATTTTGTGTACCTCGATGGGCCTAGGAATCATCGACCGGTGAATGGTGGGATATACGATAAAGCATAGAGGTGGGTGCCCTCGATGAGGCCTAGGAATTCGTGGTCGGTGAATGGAAGAAAATATGGTAAATCCTAGAGGGTGGACTCTTGATTAGGCCTAGGGATACTCGACCGTTGTAAGCAGGATGTACAGTAAAGCCTAGAGATTAGGAGGCAGGAAAATTCCTCACGGTGTAGGTGGAGAAGTCTAGTGGCATCCATACTTGTCGAAGGCCTAATGATCCAGTGTGGATTGAGGTAAACCATGGTTCTATTGATGAGGGTGACGTGGTGTAGCATCGGGAAGCCCTAGTTGATTTTGGTTATGAGTCCCACATTCATGTTTGGATTATGGCACGTGGGTGATTAGCTGAAAGAAATATTTGGTTTAGCGATTCTATGGTCAAGTGATATGTGGAAGTCCCAAACTTGGTTGGCTTATGCATTCATTAATAAAAGTTCCTTCTCCTTGGTATTTCATGTGTAAATGTACTAGTTTATATGTGGATTTTATGGTTATTGTATCCTTATTATTTTTGTTGTTTATATGTTGGTTATGAGTATGTTTTATGACAATGATGATGTATGGATCTCATCATGTTTTGATTTGTAAATGAATGAACAATGAAATTATGACCTAATAGATGATAATGTAGTTATTATGATAAGGAAACAATGCTTCCTTATGAATCTTAGATAAATATGAGACCCCTATGCTCATATATGTTGTTATGACCTGTAGATTACATATTTGTGACATGTTTGATGAAATGCCTATCATGGCTAGTAGGGGCCATTTCAATTCTTTATTCAAATATTTGCATCAATATCATTGTTTCTATGTTATTTATTATTTCTAGAAGTTTCATGGAGTTTTTAGAAGTCGCTTGAGTCCTGGTCCTGAAAAAGTGGTACATAATCTGGGGTCGAAGGCTCAAAACTAGCTGAAAAAAGTCCCCATTCGTTGGTATGGCCTTGTTGTGACAGAAATTGGAGGGTCCCAGTTGCATGCATTTCTATGTCATGGGAGAGAATGAGGCTCTAGTGCAGTGAAATTCCAAGTTGTCTTAGGGGCTCATCACCTGGAATGGTTGGTTGGCTCTTGAAGGTTTTGTAGCATGTGTAGAAGGTCAGATTGCTTGTGTGTTGTTAATTCCACTTCCTTAACTATATATAGGGAGTTGAAGGACATCATAGGCCTCTCATCACATGTTTACCCCAGTGGACCAGTTAACTTGGGTAAATATGGGAGGAGGGTGTTACAAAGTCGTATTAGAGCATGGTTCACCCCTTGGACTTGATGGGTGGTGTCTTGGTCATGCATACATGTCAGTTGCATACATACTCCTTATGCTTGTGATCTATGTACTTGTTGTGTATGCATGGTGGTGGTCATGGTTGCATTTTTGTCACCATGTGATGTTGGATGTGTTTATCATGAGTATAGGTCGGTTATGCAGTGGTTATGCATGTTAGTGTTTGTTTGTATTGTGTATGCATGCATGTTGTACATATGTTGATTATGTATACATTGACATGGTGATAATTGTCATGCATGAGGTCATGCTCTGTGGACGATATGGTCATGCATTGATAATGGTTGAAATGATGTTGATGTATTGCTATGATTATGTTTATACATGTATTTTTATAATATGGTAGATGTTGGTACCATTTCATTGCCATCCTTTTCTTCTAGAAACACCATCATTTGTCTATCTTTTTCTTCCATAAACCCCTCATATCCATCAAAATTGATTAATCAATAGCATTATAGTCGTTAGTTTACATTAAATTTAATTTGTGAATTTTTATGTTAAAAATTAGGAATTTTCAACAAAAAGATTACAGGATGTCATGACTTCCTGTAAAGGGTTTATGATGTGACACATGGCATGGCAGGCAAGTCAGAGCAATGGATAGGAACATGATCTGGAATGTACATGCATGGTGAAAAATCGATTCAACAACAAATCTAACGCTCCTGGATATGCGGTCAATGCTGGTCAAACCTAGCCTTTTTGGTCACAAAGGCAGCAAAAAGCCATAGTTTCCCAAACTAATTTCATTTTGCTTTTGTAAATCGGTTTAGATTAGAAAGGACAAAAATCACTCTTTTGTAAAAGCAGAAACATCTACTTAATGTATGTACATTCGATTTAGATAGGAGACAAGCAAATAAAGACTGTGTATTGTATTGTTTCAAAAGATGATTATTATTATCTTTGTGTATTGTTCCAGAACGCTACTCTTGTATGTGATTTCAATCTTCAGAACTTAATTACAGTCACCATTTTACTCCAACAATGTTTATGCGTTAACATTCTCGTTGCTTGAGGTTTCCTCAATGTGCCATTGAAGCATGGACGGGCCCTACGTGGATTGGTATACTGTTAATTTCATTTCCATAGCGTTTTCAAATTTGAGTAGTGTGCATAGTGTTTAATTTTATTTCCATGTCTGTGAGTTTATCAATTTGATTAGAAATTCTTGCAAATGGTATTCATGGTGATAGCTTGAAGATTTGATTGTTATATCATTGAACCATATCTTGTAAAAGATTTGAACGATCGTTAGATTTTAAAGCATCTCCATAGACTCTGTTTTCATGCATTTAAAATTCAGTGTGCTTTTGATTTTTCATGAATGCTTAAGTGTTAGCTAGAAAGAGATTTTGTGCATAACATCCTTGTAAGAGGGTTGAAAACTCAGTCTAGCAATACGTTGTATCTTTAGGACAGTTAGATAAATTAGGTGATCTAAGTGTTAAGGTGAGAGGAAACATATTTCAACCTCCTGTAAAGGAGTGATGTAGCCTGTCACAGTAGACACTTAGTTAGGAATCCTTTTATGTCTATAGACTTTAGACACGTGCCTCTAAGTTTACCTACCTTGGTTGATAATAAATCTAGTATAATCTAGCACCCTAGATTGGCCACTACATTTTGGCGCCGTTGCTAGGGAGGCGCAGTTAGAGGATTTCAAGAAAAAAATCAAAATATAAAAAAAATTTAAATAAACAAAAACAAACAAAAACGCAACATAGATTTGATTTTAATTTTCATTTTAGAAGTCATGTTTGCTTATGCCTAGATCTAGAGATAATAAAGGTAGATTCATAAAAACCCCCCATCCAAAAACTAACCTACCACCAGGAGCAGACCCTTTGGAAAAAATTGAACACACAACACCAGCTGAGGAAATCACCATACAAAAATTAGAGGATAAACTTAAATCAGGCCAACGACTTACAATTATTAAGAGACAAATCCTATTGGCACACGAATCACAGAAGAAACATCTCCCTAAATCTTCTATAAAAAGAGAAAGTAGGAAAAGAACTCAACAATCTCTAGAACAACTCTTTGGAACAAGTGACACTGAACAAGCAATTAAATCACCAGAGGAATCTATAAAAATGGTTGAGGAAGGAGGAGGATCAGCAAGAAGACCCACTCCTAAACAACAACAAGATCAAAGAGAGGAGGAAGAGTCAACCTTTAAATTTCCTATTCACGAACCAGAAGACAATCATGATGAGGAAATAAAAATGAAAAACATACCTCCTTTTGTGTTACCAAACTTTTATGGCATGGCTTCAGAAGATCCAAATTCATTCTTGTTTGAGTTTGACATTGTATGTCGAACATATGGTTACACAGATGATGCCCATAGGCTTAGACTCTTCCCAACAACATTAAAGGCATCAGCACTAAGATGGTTCATGGGACTTGGTGAGCATGAAATAACTGATTGGGATGGCATGAGAGGAATATTCCTAAAGAAATACCAACCTTATTGTAGATCAAAGGATTCTAAAGATGATATCTTTAGGATGAATCAACAAGAGGATGAAAATCTAGAAGAGTACTTGGAACGATTTGCTTACAATTTACAAAAATCAAAACATCGATCCATGACTCTTGATCTCATTCGAACAATATTTTTGAAGGGCATTCGAGAAGAATACTTAGATGATCTTAATTTGATGGGAAAAGGTGATATTTCCACCTTACCTTTTGAAGAATTGATGATTATGTGAAAAGTATTCTGGAGCAAAGCAATTGGAAAGAGAACCATCAATCCCAAAGCCACAAAATCTGCTTAGCAAGTGTCACACGAGCTGAAATAGGAAATTTGTTAGAGAAATTCAAAAAAGATCTATTGAGTACCTTAGGAACTCAAATTGACACTCTTAAAGCTAAGAAAAGACAAGAAGAGGAAGATCAAATGATGGCTATCTTTTTTCCAAAATGCCAGAAGAAACATGCCTTAAAAGATTGCCCATTAGAAAACATTCAAGTTTGTGCCTTTTGTACTAAAAATCATGATATATTTCATTGCTCTAAAGTCAATGTTTTGCATAATTGTAATGTGGCAGCTAATACAAATATGGAGAATGTGTATTTCATGGGCGCAAAGAGACCATGGAAGCTAAGACCTCCACCTCAAGGTATGTTCCCAAACCAGAATTTGCAATTTCATGCACATGATCATATGTATGCTCAGAATTCGTGGAATGTACCCATGCCATGGCAGTACCAAAATTACCCACAACAACAATGGAGACCATATCAGCAATACTCTCAACAATATCAACCATATCCTCAACCATACCAACCATATTCGTAGCCATATCAACAATATCATCAGCCATATTCGCCATATCCTCAACCATATCAGCAATATCCTCAGCAACAAGTTGTTTACCCACATCAACCCCAACCCACTCAACAAGCATTGCCTGCTCCTCCACCAATAAATCCACCACAATTACAACTTCCATCTAACCCACAACCTCCTAGACCTACTCAAATCCCTGCTCAACCTGTACCAAATCCAAATAACAGAGCAGAGAGACCAGCTTACAATGTAGATGAGGGACCCTCATATCCCACATTACCCTTGCAAAATATCAATTTGAGGTCTGGTAAGGTACTTCACAAAGAATATCCAGCAGCTGATAAACAAGAAGAAAACGAAGAAAATGAAAATGAAACTCCAATCCAAAGGAAACAAAATGATGACATCAAAAATAAACAAATGCAACCGTTGCATCCACCACCTTTTCCAAACAGATTGGTCCAAACACAACTTCCCATGTCTATACCACAGTTTGATGTTTTAGATGAGCTAAAGAATGTCTATATAAAAATCCCGCTATTACAAGCCATAAAAGACATTCCCATATATACTAAAGCCATTAAAGAACTATGCCTCAAAAAGCCTACTAGGAAAAGAGTTGATCCACAAACCATTCATGTTGGACATTTAGCTGGCCTTATGACAAACACCATTTCAATGGAAAAGTATGTTGATCCTGGTATTCCCAGAGTCACTGCAATCATTAACAACATACATATTCTAAACACCTTAATTTACCTTGGGGCCGCAATAAATGTGATGACTCTTGAAACCATGAAAATACTCCAGCTCACAAACTTGCAGCACACAACAATTGTTCTAGAACTCGCTGATAGGTCTAAAGTGATTCCTGGAGGGATTTTGGAGGACATAATTGTTTCACTGGACTCTTGGGAGTATCCAGTGGACTTTTTAGTTCTTCAGCCAAAACCCAATTTAGGAGGACACCCTATCATCCTTGGTAGACCATGGTTAGCAACTGCTGATGCATTCATAGGATGTAGATCAGGTAATATGATCATTTCATGGGGAACTGAAAGAAAACAACTCACTCTTTACCCATTAGCACAATCACCAGCAGTAGCACACAATTTATGGCTTGATGATAAATACAATGATAAGGAAGAAGTTCAATCTGTTTTCAGCATCAACCAAATCTATGATTTTCAAGAACATAATAATGATGATTTGGTAGAATTGTTCCTTTCTCAACCTGATGTTTTCGAAGAATTGAGAAATGACCAATACCATGCTACAGATGAACTTTTGGCACAAAACTTTCAGGAAACATGCACCATTCATTCTTTGCAAACAACATTTCACAACATTTTTCCTATCCAATCTATCACAAACACACAGAGCAAGACCATAGAGATTAGTCTAGGAAAAACTTTGAATATTGGCACTCACCTAAACTCATCTCAGGAAGAGAAATTGATTCAATTATTGAGAAAATACCAGAAAGCATTTTCTTGGGACTACACCGATATGCACGGAATTCACCCTGAAACATGAACTCACCATATTTATACATATAGTAATATCAAACCAATGAGGCAACCGCAGAGACGAATGAATCCCATGCTTCAGGATATTGTTAGAGAGGAATTACAAAAACTGTTGAAATTCAATTTTATCTATCCTATCTCTGACAGTCAGTGGGTATCTCCATTAGTAGTAGTGCCCAAGAAAAATGGTAAGTGGAGGATTTGTGTTGATTACAGACAGTTGAACAAAGCAACCCTCAAAGACTATTTCCCATTACCATTTATTGACCAAGTGCTAGACACATTAGCTGGGAAATCATCATTCTCTTTTCTTGATGGTTTCAGTGGCTACAACCAGATCAAGATAGCCTTAGAGGACCAAGACAAAACCACTTTTACTTGTCCTTGGGGCACTTATGCTTATAATGTTTTGCCATTTGGACTTTGCAATGCTCCAGCTACATTTCAGAGACCTGCATTAGCTATTTTTGTTGATTTAGTTCATGATTGTGTTTAAGTTTACATGGATGATTTTTCAGTGTATGGTAATTCATTTGAGCATGCATTAGCGAATCTTGAGAAATTTTTGAAGATATGTATTGAAGCTAATCTGTCCCTGAGCAACAAAAAGTGTTTTATGATGTTAAATGAAGGGATAGTATTAGGATACTATATTTCTTCTCAAGGCATTAAAGTTGATCCATAAAAAATACAGATCATTGTCAATTTGCCAATTCCGAAGACTCAAAAAGAGGTAAGAAGTTTTCTTGGGTATGCAAGCTATTACAGAAGGTTTATTGAGCATTTTAGTAGAATAGCTTTACCTTTGTTTGAGCTTCTAACCAGAGATGCACCTTTCAACTGGAATGATAATTGTCAGCAAGCATTTGAAACAATCAAAGAAAATTTATCAACCACACCAGTCTTAAAAGGACCTAACTGGAACCTACCATTTCACATCTTTACAGATGCATATGATACTGCAGTAGGTGCCTCATTAGGCCAAAAAGAGGAGTCTTGTCATTATGCCATCTATTTCATTAGTAAAAATCTAACACCTACAGAATTAAACTACACAGTCACTGAAAAAGAAATGCTTGCAATCATACATGCTGTGAATAAATTCCGACATTATATAACTGGTTATGAGGTTTTTGTACATACTAACCATTCTGCCATTAAGTATTTAATGAATAAACCAATCACTAATGGCAGAGTTACTAGATGGCTGTTATTATTACAAGAATTGAATATTACAGTGTTAGATAGACCAGGAAAGGAGAATCAGGTGGCAAATTTTCCTTCTAGACTGCAAAATTCAGGTGAGGTTGTTCCAGTTGAAGATTCTTTTCCAGACGAAAATTTATTTGCAATTTCAATAGTGAATCCTTGGTATGCTGACTTAGCCAATTATTTGTCCACAAGAAAAACACCATATTTTACTTCAAAGAAAAAAAAGAGGTTGATAAAACAAAGTGCTAGATATTCATGGGTTAATGGAGATTTATTTTACATCGGTTATGATATGATTATTAGATGATGTGTAAGAAACGATGAAATAATTGATATTTTAAAATCTTGCCATGATGAACCGTGTGGTGGGAATTTTGCAGCCAAAAGAATAGCATTCAAGATTCTCAGTCTTGGATACTATTGGCCATCTATTTTTAAGGATTCCAAGAAGTATGTGAAAAGTTGTGATAGCTGTCAAAGAATGGGCAGACCAACAACTACAGATGAAATGCCACTTTAGCCTCAAGTACATTTAGAGCCATTTGAAAAATGGGCTCTAGATTTTGTAGGACCCATCAATCCAACTTCCAAAGGCAAAAAGTACATCCTAGTATGTACTGATTACCTAACCAAATGGGCTGAAGCAAAAGCACTAGTTCGGGCAACTGAACAAACATTGGTAAACTTCCTTTTTGAAGAAATTTTTGTAAGGTATGGAGTACCAAGGGAGATAGTGATAGATCAAGGTACTCAGTTTACTTCAAAGCTGGTCCAAGACATCACAAAAAAATATAAAATCAAGCACAGGAAAAGTACACCTTACCATCCACAGGCCAATGGCCAGGTGGAATCTACAAATAAAACATTGGAAGGAATTATCACTAAGATAATAGCAATGAACAGAAAGAATTGGGAAGAGAAGCTCAAAGATGCACTCTGGGCTTACATAATCACGTGGAAAAACACTACAGGATTTACACCATATTAGTTGGTGTATGGAAAAGAGGTAATGCTTCCTATTGAATTTCAAATACATACTTATAAGATGGATGCAGATTTAGGAATTGATCTCAATGAAGCCCAACAAGAGAGAATTCGGCAATTGAAGCAGATAGATGAAATGAGGCAACAAGCAGAGGAGACAACAATCCTAATGCAGAAACAAAGGAAGCAGTGGCATGATGCACACATTAAAAGGAAACAGTTCAAAGAAGGAGACTGGGCTTTACTCTTTGACTCTAAATTAGAAGATCATAAAGCCAAATTTACAACACATTGGATGGGCCCATATGAAATAGTTCAAGTATATGAAAATGGATCAATTAAGCTTACTACAATTGATGGAGAAGGCAACACCTTTATTGTCAATGGACATAGGTTGAAACTCTATCATAAGCCCATTAGCAAGGAGGATTTTATTCAAACTGTATCTTAGCAAAGGGAGGTTGAGATATTACAGCCTTCAACTGTGATATCTCTACCTTAGTCAATTAAATTTCATTTAAAAAAAAAATAAAAATAAAAATTAAACTAAAAAAAAATAAAAAAAAATTACAAAAAAAAATAATAATAATGGTTTAGATGTGAAAACCAGACTTTGGCACACTCTAACCCATAATTCTTGCTAGAAAACCAATCCTTTGGCTGGTAAGAATTCCTTGTTCTACTTGTTTCCTGTTTTTCATCATTTCAATAATGACTTGAGGAAAAGTCAAAGCTTTAATGGGGGAGACGAATCAACATTTTGTTTTTCCTATCACATCTCCTCATTTTTAAATCCTCAAGGAATTTGTTTCAGTAATTTAGTATTTCAATAAAGACATTTCAAGGAATTTGTTTCAGTAATTCAGTATTTCAATAAAAGAGCTGTTTTTGTTCTAATCAGAGGGACCTGTTCATAAGGCTATGTCAACATTACCAATATCATAGGGACCTATTTTCAACATCACCGATATCAGAGGGACCTGTTAAAGACTGCATTCAAGATACATCAGGCTACTTCAACAAAGTTTTCAAAGGTTGCTTATCATCAGAATTATAATCAAGGCTACATCAACACCAAGGATAAAATAAGATTCACAAACATGGTTCTTCAAAGTTCTTCAGAGTTATTCAGATTTTAAAGGGACCTGTTATATTCAATTTTCTTTCCAGGGACCTGTTTTAGACAATGAAGATCATTCATATTTGTACAAACAGATCAATCATACCTGTGCACGCCAAATCAACATTTTGTCAACCAACAAGTGTAATGTATTGTTGAAATTTTTATTTTTAACATTTAAAATTATTAAATTATTTTAGTGTTAAAAATGATAATTATGATTGCTTGTTATCAATTTCAAAAACCCATATACCCATCACCCTTGTAATATTCCTAACTACTCACCTCATTATCACTCTGCTATCATTTCCTATCACACCTTAGCATATTGCCATATTCCTACTACGATTTTCAAACCTTTTCCTACACCACTCTTCAAACCTTGTCATCAACTCATCATTTTTAAATCGGCCAAGCACCAACAAGTAGTGGACAAGTCCGTTCAATGGAAAGACAAGTGTTCTTTTGACCCAAGTCGGCTCATGAAATAATATCCATTACCATTATACGATTTGTATATGGTGTTTTCATGATTATACCTCTGCAAAATTAGTACTGCTCCTCTGTCTTCATGATGTGAATGCGCCTTCCAACTCTGCAGTATCATCATAGCAATTGGATGAAGGTCGGTTGTTAAGTTTTCATTTTATAAAACTCTGAGTTCATAAAGTGCGTTGCCATGTTAGTGTTCAGACTCTGAGTTTCTCAAGAGGGCCGAGATAGTAAGTGCTACAAAGGGAGAGAATAGCAGCCAGGCTTACCACGAGTTTTTACTTCCGCCCATAATTCGAGGACGTTAACCAGGTCGCTCGCTCAAGCAATTGAAGAAGGAAACCCTGAGAATCGAGGGCGTTACCAGGTCAGCCCAGTGGAACGCAGGAAAAGAGGTAACAAATTGAAAAACCCTGATTGAATTGTTGAGCATAAACAAAAGGGTTAGAACATAGATTTTTAACAAAATGACCAATAGAGCAGAGCCCGAAAAATTTGATGGTTTACAATATCATGAAGACTGTGTCACGATTTTAAGGGAGAAACACTGGTTGTCTTTTCTAGAGAAATTCAATGGAAACAATGAAGAAGTTACAAAGTAGTTTGCATTCTCCTTCAATGGAGAGAAAGCTTTAATAGGAAATTTTTCTTTTAGAATTTCAGAGGATACCATAGCACAAACATTGGGAATCAGTCCAGAAGGGGAAAAATATTTCAAAACCAAACAATTTAAGGAAAAATCATGGACTCAGTTTATGTCTAGGTCAAGGGTTTCCTCTATCAACTGGAAAAAGGGTGTTCCTAGAAGCTGGCTAATGCACCCATGGGATGAAATGGTATACATTATTCAAAAATTTGTTACATGTGAAGGACGTTACAGTATAGTATACCTATATCACATAAAACTTTTGTTGCACTTAAAAGGTCAATGCACCATCAATTTGCCTTATTTTCTCTTACAAAGTTTGACTAAAATGTCAAAGACCATTCAGAAACAAAAGGGTAATAAAGACAAGAGTTTATATAATTTTGGGTTGATCAAAATTCTAATTGTGTTTGAGTTGCAGAGGAGAGGAAAAACATGGAAAGAATTTTTTATTGCCATTCAAATTAAAATTATAGAAGATGAACAGGAACAACAAGAATGCACCGAGTTTATGCTTGATATTGATGAGGAAATCCCTGAGCGTAAGTCAAGCAATGTTCCCCAACGCAGCAGTAGTGTAAGGACAAGAAGGATGAGGCAAGAAGCTGCCAAGAGAATTGAAAAAGATAAAATCTTCACTACTTATATGAGAAGATCAAGGAGAATACAAAGGAATCAAACACAAGATGATGCACCAATGGAAATTGAAAGCAGTGCTCATTCACAGCCAAAACAAGAAGTAGAAATGGAAATCGAGAGTAACAAGGAAGAAAGGAAAGAGCCAGTACCTGCAAACAAGAAACAAAGAAGGTTGGAGAAACAAATTGAAGAGCTAAAAGAAGAAATGATGGAAGCAAACATGCTAGAGAAGGTCATAAAGAAGGAAAATTAAATGTTGAGAGCTCATAGCAAGAAGATTCAACATAAAAATGAGAAACTGAAGAAGCAAATCAAAGAACTTAAGACTAATCAAACTGAAACGTACAAATGGGCGACAAAATGGTACACTCAAAAAAAGTTCTCAAAGAAAAATATAAGAATCTGAAACACGAGTTCCAAGTTTAGAAGAATGCCCAAGTTCAAAAGAATATAGATGTATTTCTACAAGCGGCAGAGGCACAAGCAGGAATAGAATATAAAGAGAGCACATCAGGATTAGCATGAGGACATGCTAAATAATTGAGTTTGGGGGAGATGTTGGTACTATTTTATTGCCATTCTTTTCTTCTAAAAATCCATCATTTATCTATCATTTTCTTCCATAAACCCCTCATAGTCCATTGAAATTGATTAATGAAGCATTATAAATTGTTATTACATTAAATTGAATTTATGATTTTTATGTTAAAAATTGGAAATTTTCAACAAAATTACGGGATGTCATGACTTCTTGTAATTGGTTTATGTTGTGACACGTGGCATGGCAGGAAAATCAAAACAGAGGATAGGGACGTGATCTAGGATGTACATACATGGTGGAGAATTTATTCAACATCGAATCTGGAGCTCCTAGATACATGGTCAATGCTGGTCAAACCCAGCCTTTTTGGTCGTAAAAGCAGCAAAAAGCCAAAGTTACCTAAATTGATTTCGTTTTGTTTTAGAAATTAGTTAGGATTAGAAAAAAACAAAAATAGCCTTTTTTGCAAAAGCAGAAACATCTGCAGTGATAATGTATGTACATTCGATTGTAAATTTTAAGGAATGCTAGTGAAGAAAGGATATAGACATGAGCAAACAGAAGAAAGTGTGTTGTTGTTTTTCCAGAACTTAGTTCTTGCATGTAATCGCTTCCAGAACTTAATCATAGGCAATGTTTAATCAATTCTAGTGTTTATGTGTTAACGTTTCCATCATCTGAAGTTTTCTAAGTGTGCCATCAACGCGTGGACGGGCCCTACGTGAAGATTGGTATACTTTCGTTTCATTTTCATAGCATTTAGACTTCAGATCTGAATAGCGTTTGATGTCATTTCTTTGCTTGTGAGTTAATTAGAAGTTCTTGCGATTGTTCTCTTATGATTCATGGTGATAGCTTGAAAATTCAATTGTCAAATTATTGAATCAGACCTTGTAAAATGATTAATTTAACATTGAATTTCACAATATTTCTATGGACTATGTTTTCATGAATTTGGGTTTTAGTATGCTTAAAAGAGTTTTTGGTTTGCATGAATTTGATTTCTAGTATGCTCAGTGTGTTACCTGGAAAGAGTCTTTGAGAATTATATCCTTGTAAGAGGATTAAGAACTCAGATTAGTAACACTCTGTTTTAGAGCAACCAATTAAATTAGAGGATATAGGTGTTCAAATTGTGAAAGGAAACATATTCCAACCTCTTGTAAAAGAGTGTTGTATCCTGTCATAGTAGACACTTATTTAGGTAGATGAGATCCTTTTAGGTCTGTAGATTTTAGATACGTGCCTCTAAGTTTACCTACCTTGGTTGACATTAAATTTAGTCTAATCTAGACCCCTGGATTGGTCACTACATGATGCATCCCATGACCCAGTTGATGAAGTCAATTTTGAAGCCTAGGTGAGTTAGCAACATATTGAGATAGGTCCAATTGATTCTGTTGTAAGCTTTTGATAAATCAGTTTTTACCACCACTCCTTTCCTTTTCATCTGCTTAACGCTGTGGATTGTCTCTTGAGCCACCCCAATGGCTTCATGAATCTGACGTCCATCCAAAAATCCAAACTGTTCATTTGAAATGCATCTTGACAGAATTGGCTTTAATCGGACAACTATCACTTTAGCAATGATTTTATAAATACTGTTACAGAACGATATAGGCCTGAAATCTTCAAAGGATACCATATCTTATTTTTTAGGAATAAGTGCTATAAAGGTTGAATTGAAAGGGGGATAGACCGCACCTTTCCTCTTGGATTCTTCAACCACCTCTGTTAATTCTGTTCCAATCTAGTAAAAAAAGTGTTGAAAGAGTTTTATAGTCCACCCATCCGGGCCTGGGATTTTGTCTTTGGCCATAGATTTTATAAAACTTTTGACTTCCTCCTTTGTAACCTCTCCCATCAAATTCTCTGCTTCTTCCTCCTCCACATATTGGGGAAAACATTGAGTTGTTCTGATAACTTCTGCTAGTGTTATCTCCCTTGGATTAGTGAACAGTTTCTAAAAATGGCTTCTCCCCAAGCACGAGAGAGATTCAAAGGTATTGGCCTCTCTGCCCTCTTCGTTCGTTAGCTTCCATATGGTATTCGATTTCTTTCTCCCTTTTGCATAATTGTGGAAGAATCTTGTGTTTTCGTCTCCGGCCTTTAGCCAAATCGCCCTATTTTTCAACCTCCATTCCTCCTCTCTAGCCAATAGTATTTGATTTCTATGTCTTTCTAGCAACAAAATTCTATCCTTTGACTCCTGAGATGCATAACCATCCAACTCAGGACTTTCCAATTCTCGAAGTTCCATGTCTATTTGGTTTAGATCCTCATTCTGTTTCTACTTCCTGATCTTCACCCATTCTACAGTTTCTTTCTTCAGTCTTTTTAAATTTTCCATGAAGAGGAAGCTCTTGTCCTCCATAGAGCTCCTACACGGAGTTCTCCAAGTCTCTCTAAAAAGCTTATTAAAGGATTCCTTCTGCAGCCAAGATGCATTGAATTTGAAAGGAGCTGCCGACTTAAGGGGAGGCTTGGAGAGCTCAAGAAAAATTGGAAAGCGGTCCAAATTTCCTCCCTCTCCCACCCATTGCTGAAAAATCGGAATTCTGGAAGTCAAATCTTCACAGAGGAGAAAGAGATCTAGTCTTTTTGCGATTCTAGCTTCACCTGTTCGACGGTTCCTCCAAGTGGGCTTTAATTTAATTAGGTTAACATCTATCAGATTATGAGAGATGAGGGAGTTCATGAAAAAATCTGATAACGGGTCTTCTCTGGCTGAAGGCCGCCAAGTCTCGGCATTCCCCACATAAAAATTTAGATCTCCACCTATCACCAGGTTTTGGCTTCTCAACACCGATTTAGACAGGAGGTCATTCCAGAAGGAGACTCTCCCCTGACACGACCCATATATGTTTAAAATCATCAAAGGGAAACCAAAATCAGGGGATTGAACTTCCATCCCCAAATCATGTTCCATCCCCCACAGATTTACTATTTTCAATCTTCCATCCCTGATACCTATGGCCAAGCCTCCTGAGTGGCCAACGGAATCCAAAGCTTGAAAGTGCCAACCTGGGAGAAGAGAACTTAGAGTAGTCAAAACATCCAGACTCATACCTAAAGTCTCTTGCAACATAAGGACATCTGGGTTAGAACGCTGAACCATCTCCTTAAGAGCCAATTTTTTGGGTTTACTGGCTAAACCCCTGCAATTCCAAGAAAGGAAGATCATTTTATCACCTTCTCACAGGGATTCACTGCTCTAAGCGCCCCAAGAATAGAAATTTGTTTACCATCTACCACATCAAACTTTGCGTTCACCTGAGCTTTTGACAGGTAAGATTTCCTACCCTGAGATTTCCTCTTTGAGCTCTGAGTTAAGTCCATGCCTAAACCACCAATCAGTTCTTGGGGGATAGGTTTTTTTTTGAGGGAGCAAAGATTATAATGACATGCAGATGAGGGAGGAACGATTTTCACTTCACAGGTTTCATTTGGAACCCCTTCACAGTTCAGATCTAAATTGGGAATATAAGAGATGATGCTATCAAGTTGAGCATGTTCAATAGATAAAAGACAATTACTGATATGAGAACTAGAATTCAAGCAAACATCTTTAATTTCACAAATGGAGACAAAGATGAATTAATTGAGTCCAGGCGCATACCCTTTGAGTCTTTAATGATGGGCACTGTTGTATCTTCGATGGGGTCTTGTACCAAGCTCCCAGACCCGAGAGGCTTTTTAGCTACGACCTCCCGGCCTGTAATCTCCTGTATAGCCTGCTCCATAGGCTTATCCTCCTTATTCCTATCCACATCCATAGCTTCCACCTCTTGGACCGCATCTGGCCCAAAGGCCCTTTCCTTTTCTGCCGCCAACACCTCCGCCTCGACTTTCTTCTGCTTCCTTCTGCGACGAGTGCCTAGCGGACAGTCCCTTGCTAGATGGCCATACACATGACATCTATGACATCTGAAGGGTAGATGTTCATAATCCAAGGGCTGTTCAAAAACAAAGTCTTTATATTGAATTTTTATGTTTTCCGTAGGGCCTTCTCTAGCATTTAAACTAACCAAAATTCGAGCCATGGCCTTATTCTGAGTTTGAAGGAAAGACATATCCATTTCTAGATAAGAACCGAGGAGGTTCCTTATAGATCTGAACACTGAGTCCACCCAAAGGAAAGGGGGAAAACCAAGTACACACACCCAGACCAGAAAAACTTCAACCTTTTCTCACTACGCGTCGAACAATGGGGTCCAACACTTGAATAGAACAGGGTGGTTGTCGAAAGCCCAATTTCTCTCCATTACCCAGTCTGCCGCTTCTTTTTTCTCGAATTTCACCATAAACCACCCTTTCGCCAAGACTAAAACCTTGAAACTTTTGTCTGGGGCCGACTACCACTGCTGAGCCGCCCAATTTTGGATGAATTGGGTTGAATATTTCTTACCCCTCGCTCGCCCCACCAGAGTACATTCAGCCACCTCAATAGCCTCTTCTATTTGAACATCCATTCCCAGAACTAGGTTCGCTTCAATCTCTTTTTTCTTAATGAATTTCTGCTTCTTTCTTTTCTCCCCAGTTTGCCTCTTGCCAGAGACCTCCTCCCTAACTTGGGTATTTGTAGCACCATTAGTCGCTTCTTCTTGCTGCTCGAGAGTGTCCTTATCCAAGGTAGGGTTTCCTGTGACTATGATGTCTGCTAAAACCCTGCTTCCAGATCCTCTTTCTAGCCCTTCCGTGAGTCCCAAATCCATTGTCTGCCTTCCAATTTCAGTTTCAGAGGCTTCCTTTCTTAGGCCCGAATCTACACCAGACCCAATGCCAACCGACCCAACAACCAAACTAGGGTTTACTAGACCTCTAGCAAGGATGGATTTGGTAACGGCCGACGAACTTTCTACTTCAACCGCCCCTAAGTCAGTTTTGAGACCTCCTCCCGGACTGTTTGAGATCTTATGTTTTGACCCATAACTAAGAACAACATCTTCAAGGCCTTCGGAGAATAATCGAGCAGGTGAGAGGGGTTTATCATTACTTACGTGAAAGGAGTGGAGTGCTTCTGGCTCAGGGAAACCCTCCTCCTGAAAGCTCGGCTCCTGAGATCCAGTAGCATCCTGATTGTTCAGCACAACCAACCCCAAACTTTCCTCCAACAGACCATTTGTTGACCTGTTCCTCCACGGCCCTTCTGAAGCATATTTGACGTTCCCATGGCGACCAGCTGACCCAAAAAACTGTTCAATTTTCTGAGCAGTTAACTCCTTCCCCCATACCGACAGAATGTCTTCCGGCTTGGGATCAAGATCAACGACTTCTCTAGGTTTGACCATGATTAAAAATTTGCAGCAAGTTATCGTAAAAAACCACAAACAGTTGGTTCCCGCCTATGATATCAGGGTAAGACCTCAAGTAAACTGGAGATGGCGACAACGCATTTACAACCGGAAACAGAAACATTTTCCTGCTGCCATCAACAGGGAAAAACCTTACGCCCATGTTCCAAGACAACCCTTCTATGATCAACCAGGACTCCTCACCTGGTGCCCCGAACTACCACCTGCTTCCCTGTAGTCATCCGTTGTCCTTCACCGTACACTCTTGTCTCCGTCATCAAGTCTAAGCCCTTGTCTGCAATGCCTTAAGCCCTTAGCCCTGTTGGCCGCGGCCCAGACCCCAACTCCTGTGACCAAACCCTAGCTCCTGCAGCCATCTCCCTTCCCCCTTCCTTCCCTTGGGAATGCTATTCACTGTATTACTGAATTAATTACTTCAAGAATATATTCACTACTTGCAATCACAGGAAAATATTTTCTTCTTGCATAATCCAACCCTTACTAAGTCTTTTTACAAAATATTTATAGAGTTTGTCTCATATTAATTTAGACTTCAAATAAAATTTATTACAAAATAATATCTACTAAAAACATGTGGATATTTCCAAAATAGAACTAAGTAATAGGAAATCTAGACTATTTTTGATTTTCTATTCAGAATTTGAGGTGAACTGTTGCTGACTGTAGCTACTTTTGTGCTTCTTTTGTTTTCTTGCTCCCCAAATTGTAGGATTTTTGTTTGCCCTTATTCAACGAGCTCCAACAATTTATCCCATCGCTCTTCACTAGGAATTGAAAAATTCACCATGCTCCAAAATCTCTCATCTAATTTTGTCTATGTCTGGAAAGTTGGTTAGTTTAAAAATAGATGATGGATTTGATGTTGAATGAAGAGATCATGATGTAGGCATTCCAAGAAAGCTTCTCCTCTTATAGTTCCTCTTAATTTAGTAAACTTGGATGCATTTGCAGCTATATTACATAATTGATCTTGATAATTTTCTAATGGAATCAATTTTCCATTAGAAGCTCTTAAGGTTGGGATCCCTTTCTCATGCAATAAAGAATCTTTTTGGTTAAATCTCTTAACTCGCACTTCTAATTCTTTGCATTTATTTTCCAGTTGCACCATGAGATTCCTCTTTGTTAATACCCTTTTAATTCCATCACTGTGCATGTTCTGTCTTGAATATGGAATTCTTCAAGCTCTTCCTTAGTTTTAGAATTCAACATTTTAATAATTCTATTTGCTTCAGATGGCCTGTGCTGTATTTCAATATTTGTTTGTTCAATTGTTGTCTTGACATTCTGCACTAATTCTTCCTGCTCAAATATGATTTGAATGGATGACCATAATTTTGTGATGTTTGCATTTATGTTATGCCATATACTCCTTTTGGCCTCTACCAACATCTAAGCTATTAAAGAATGATTCTCATACTTTTGAATTTGCTGTATCAATTTGAAGTTCTTTTGCACCTCTACTAGGTATGGATTATCTACTTTTATCTTGTTTTCCTCCATCTTTGTGAGTGTTGCTGTTAACTTCTCATTTTCCTTTTTTGTTAATGATGCTTGTGCTGTTTTCTATACTTCTTGTTGTGTTGATGTACCTGCTCCTTCCAATTGTTCCTTTTCCTTCAACAGTGCTTCCATGTCCTTTTCCATCTAATGGATTTGAACATTCTTTTGAACTAGTACTTTGACCACCTTTTCTTTCTCCATTTCTAGATTGGTTACTTCTTTGGCCTGAGGGTGTTCTGTGGTTGGAAGCTTAAGTTGTTTCTTGATGGATTGAATATCTGCATTTTTGTTTTTAATTATCTCCTTGACTACCTTGACATTACTAGGATCATATCCTAGATTCATTATTAAATCTTCTAAAGCTTTAATTATAGTGTCTTTGGCTAGAGAAGACATTCGTTCTATCTTCAATTTTGAATGCATATTATTCAAAGAGGCTTGCAACTTTGAGGTATCGATGGCTGAACTGGTCAATGTTGAATAAATCATCTCACCTGATTTCTTATGCAAATCAATTTGATCGATTGCATGAACATTTTTGGTATCAATAGAAACTATTGAAGCTTTGTAGTCTTCTACACTTCTGGGGACTGGAACTGTAGGTTATAACAAAGCTAATTGAAACTTCTCCTTTTTTGTGTCAAATGTAGATAACAACCTATGTTGAGTGGTAGCAGTTTATTTCCAGAATTCTGAATATGTTGAAGCCTTCAAAGCTTCATTCTTCTTCTTGATCTCCCTGTTTCTGGCAACAATATTCTACTGAGTTGGAATCTGAGATGTAGAAGATATAGGTGACTCAGTTGTCTCCTCAACAAATGTGAAGGAAGTGGTGGGAATACTTGTCAAAACCATTGTACTTTTCTCATATGAATCCTTTTCTTCTGAGGATTCTTCTTGAATATTTATTACCTAAGGATCATTCTTAATATTGGTCTTTGGATCCTTCTTTCTCCTCTTAAAAATATGAAAATCTATAGACTGAGTTTCTGAATATATAGGGGACATACTTTCCCTCCACCTCTTGATTTCTTTATCCTTTGGAATATGAGTTTGCAGAAGTGACTAACTGAAAATTTGCTCTTCATCCTCCTGTAGTGTGTTGTTTGTCCACTACTCCTGATTAGCATACTACTCTATCTCTAGCCTAGGTGAGGTGTCAAGAATAGCATAGAATAGTATCCTTCTCCATTGGGAATTTATTTTATCTTCAAATAGTTGAGACTGACCTGATTAGTTGAAAAATCATTACATATGGTAGCAATTCATTTGAAACTTAGGGCCTTCACTCCGGGATTCAATTTCTGATGACAACCACCCACACCTACAATATTTGAAACAATAAAATGGTATATATAATGATGTTGTTTTGTAACCAGCTTAACTCAGGTGAAGTAGTGCTTAAGCAACCTGCCATTAACAGACCCTCTTAACAATGTTTGTCCTATCAAATATTCTAATAGAAATGCATTAGTTCCATGGAAAGCTTCAATCTTGTAAGGGCCTTTCCATAAACTGTCAAACTTTCCATGTTTTTTTTTTTCCTCATCTTTGGCATCCCATTTTAAAACAAGGTCATTTAGCTGAAAATCATTTGCTTTCGCTCTTTTATCAGGAATCCTTTTAACCTTATCCTGAATTATTCGTGTGTTGTTGTAGACTTCTTCTCTGGTATGATGTAATTGCACCATTTGATTTATCCTTCTCTGCACATCATTTGATTCAACTTCTAATTCATGCAATATTTTCAACATTGGAATACCTAGGGAGGTAGGGAAAACTGCATCAACTCCATAAACCAATTGGAAAGGTGATATAAGAATTGATTTCTTAGTGCTCACCTTATCAACCCATAGAGAATTTATCAACTTTTTGTGCCAAGACTTATTGTTTTCCTGTAACAACTTCTTTATCATGTTGACCAAGCTCTTGTTAGAAGATATCACTAACCCATTTCTCTGAGGATAATAGGCAATAGAATGTCCTAAAAATATATGATATTTATTGTAAAAATCTACCATCTTTTTAGATTAAAAAGAAACAACATTGTTAGTGATGATTTTGTGAGGACAACCAAACCTATACAAAATATTACCTTCCATGAATTGAATAATTATTAAGTCTGTGGCTTGCCTAGTTGGAACTGCTTCTATCCATTTGGTGAAGTAATCTATAGTTGTCAAAATCCACTTGTGTTGGGCTGAAGAACTAAGATGAATCTCACCAATAAAAACCAAACCCCACTCCTAAAAAGGTACCTCTACTGAAATAGGCTTCAAAGGCAAAGGTAGAAGTTTCTTTTTCCCTTCAAAAATTTGACACTGATGACAAGTAGAAACACTTTTATGCACATCAATAAACAAAGTAGGCCAGTAAAAACCAACTCTTAATATTTTATTTGTTGTAGTCTTCCTAAGAAGATGCCCTTCACAATCACCTTTATGGAACTCTTCCACCATCTTATTTGCTTCGTTCTCTAACAAACAGTTTAATAAAATCCCCCTAACATCCTTCCAATATAAAGCTTGATCGAGAATGCATAATTTAACAACTTTTAATTTCAGAAATATTGCTTTAGTCTTTGTCAAACCTAGTGGAGCTTGTAAATGCTGTAAAACATAAGCAATGTTTATGTACCAAGGGGAAGTAATACAATTCTCTGGTACATGTTGGACAGACTCTTCTTCACCATCTAGAGAAACAATCAAAATTAATGTCCAATGCATGAAAATTTGACTCAACCATTAATTTAGCTAACCCTTGACCCTTAATAAGCTTTGTAGGCTTAATCTCAATATCATATTATAAAGTAACAACTATCCATTTCCCCCTTTTCCCATCTCGAACATTTTGAGTAAGGATACCCTTTACTACTGCATTAGGAACAAATGCAATTATATGAGAATTGAAAATATACACTCTGAAATCTTTCAAGTCTTTTACCAAAGAAAAATCTTGCTTTTCTGTAATATTATATTGCAAAGAAGCATCTCTTAACCCCCTACTAAAAAAAGATATGGGCTGCTCATATCCCTCCTTGTTCTTCTGCATTAGTACTGCTGCAATAGTATGTTCTGAAGCAAAAGAAAAAATAATAAAATCCTTTGTGAAATTAGGATTGGCCAAAATAGGAGCACGAGTCAAACCTGACTTTACCTCACTGAATGAACTTTTTTCTTCTGCATTTCATTTTATTTCACTGTCCTTTCTCAACCTGTTGGTGATAGCTCTTAAGATCTCAACTAAATTTGGGATAAATCTCCTCAGAAAATTAATTTTTCCAATGAAAGGTTGCACTTCGTTTTTGTTTCTTGGGGGATCAATTCTCATGATAGCCTCAATTCTACTTGGTTCCATTCATATACCATCTTTGGAAATTATATGACCTAGCAGTTTACCTTCTTCCAAAACAAACATAGAATTTTTAGGATTCAAGGAAATACCAAATTTTCTACATTTTTCAAAGACAAATTTTAAATGAAACAAATGATCTTCATCAGTTTTAGAAATTACTGTGATGTCATCCAGATATATTACAATAAATCTATCCTTCTCATTTGCAAAATCAATGTCCATTTCTCTTTAAAAAGTTTCTCCTGCAATCATAAGCCCAAAAGGCATCTTCACATACATGAAAGTTCCCCATGGCGTTGTGAAGGTTGTTTTGTCTTGATCATTTGGATGCCCTAAAATATGGTTGTAACCCAAAAAACCATCAAGCAATGAAATTCTTTTAGAACCAACTACCCTCTATAGAATATGATCTATCTTCAGTAAAGGGTAATTATCTTTGAGAGAAACTTTATTAAGGTTTCAGAAATCCACACATAACCTTATTTATCCAATATTTTTCCTCATTGGTACTAGATTTGATAGCCATTTAGAAAATCTCAAAGGTACAATAATCTTGGCATCAAAAAGTTTCCTTACTTCTTTTTCAATTAAAGGTAACTGAACAAGATTCACTCTCCTTAGTTTATGTTTGAAAGGTTTCTTGTCCTCTTTGATAGGAATAATATGATGAATAATACTAGTATCATAGCCCTTTAAATATTCGTATCCCCATGCACAATAATTAGAGTATTCTTTCAATAAATCAATGTATTTCTGTTTCTCTTCAAGAGGTAGAGACTTAGAAAGCTTCACAATCTTTGGATTGTCTTTAGCCCCTATGTTACAATCCTCTACTTCGGCTCCCACAGGCTGCATTTTGAGATTTTGAGCCACATCATTGAAATCAAATAATTCTTCAAGTGGTACCAAACCTCTTGGTATTACATTATCTTTTAACTGCAGGAATTCAAGTTTTTCTTCATGTTGATCAAAATTCTCATTGACCTGACTCAAAATAGTTTTTTGACTATCATCTTCAACACTACTTTCTATATCAATACACAAATTTTCAAACTCTCCCTTTAATTGTAAAAAATTGTCTAACTGTTTGTCATTGTCAAACACTTACCAATACCTTATGTTATCTGGGACAACATATCTATGTTCACCTCAATCTCATATTTCTTATTTATGTGGAAAGGAATTTTACATGTACTTGCTGAGGTAGCCAATGCATCAGAAAACACATTTTGACTTCTAGGAATCAAAGACAACTGATACTTTGGAAAACACTACAAAAAATCTAAGACAACATTTTTGTATGCCCTCAACCTAGGATCCTTAGCTGAATACTCACCTTTGATTTGAATTATGATGAGTTCTAAATGACCATGGATTGAAATTCTTTTACTCATGATCTCTTCAGTAGCTACAACCCCAAAATAAGTGCCTCATACTCATCCACATTGTTGGTGCATTGGGAAGTAAGCTTGTAGGAATATGTCTTTGATATTCCTGAGTTTGTGTCTAAGATCCATACACGAGCCCTTGCTCCTTCCTTGCTGACTGGCCCATCAAAATCCATATGCCAAAGACCTTCATCATTATCATTTTCTGTTTCAATTTTTAACTTTGAATCCTATGTTTTCTCTGATTGAATTTCCATTTATGACATTTCCTCCTCTAAACATATGTCATTATATAAAATGAAAGAATCCATGTCTGAATGTACATAATAAACTGGGTAATTATTGGGCTTGTCCTGGCTGCTTACCATGTATTTCATCAGATTCTCCCTGTACAACCTCCTTGGTTGCCCAAAAATAAGAATAGTTGCATAAGTCATATCCATCTGCAAGGTGCCCTGCAACTTTTCTCCCCAAGATATTGACAAGAGAATTCCATATTTATGAGGTATATTAGCCACAACAATATCTACGACTACACTTTTTGTTGGGATTTGGGCAAGGGTTACACAAAAATCCTTGATCAAACCTAAGCATCTTACTCTGCTTGAATCAAAAGAGAAAAGGTCTTTATATGGCCTGGTAATATCTAATCCGAGTTTCTCCATAATCACTCTGGGCATGAGATTATGTGAAGCACCCAAATCCAGCATGGCATTGTGCAAAATGAAATCATGAATGTTAAGACTAACATAAAAAGGTGGCACATTACCATCTTGTGATTTTCTTTCAAATTATGGTCCAAATAACAATTTAGGCTGGTCATCACTTAAGTTCACAGTATCTGTTCCCTCCTCTATCTTTAGTGCTTTTATAAATTGACTTCTATATACATCCTTTTTTATCAATTCAGTCAGAGGAACAAAAATTGTAACCTTTGATAACTCATTTTCAATGTTGAAAGAAGGTTGAGGCTTTTGTACCTCTTTCTAATTTGTATCTTGTTTTTGAGGGGTTTCTTTTGGAGGATCAACCTTTGCTTGACTTGTAGAAGGTGTATCAATTTGAATCTTTTTAAGGGGATTTGCTGCAACTTTCTTATTCTCAGATTATATTGTTTATGTATTTCCATAATGGCATTTTGATAGCCCTTTTTGTAATCCTCTGATTCTATAGGCATGACATCTTCTTGTGCTAATAAGAACAAATATTGTTCCTCTTTGGTCAAGAAAACATCATCTATTTCTCCTTCACCAAAAATATTAATCTGATTCTCTTCTGGCCCATCTCCTGTCTCATTTTCTTCCTCTGCATAATTTTCCTGAAAAGGAGGTCTAATTTGTTGTTGATCTGTTGGGGTTCTTGGCTCTCTTTGTTTAAATTGGGGTTGTTTACTTCTAAAATTTGGGTTCTCGACCTGAGCACTCCCTTGTGGTTCTCTTGTTGGAGCTCTATCTATCAAAGTAGTTCTTTCCATCATTCTCTCCATATTTGTAACCAAAGTGTCCAGTTTCACATTTGATGATGAGAAGGTTCTTCTTTAATAGTCACTCTCTTTTCAGCCCTTAGTTTGGCTTCCTTGGCAAGCAGATTGGCCTCTACACTAACAACATTCTTTTGCATCTCTTCCAAAGCGGTTGTATTTACTTCTCTCAACTGATAGGCCATGTCAACATCAAAACCATTTGGATATCGAAGTAAAGAAAATCCTGGGGGAGACATTATTTCTATTGGAATAGAATTATAAAGGTTTTTAAATTTATCTGAATAATCTTGAATTGACTCTCTTGGAGCTCTTCTTAAACTTTCATATTCTATAAGAATCTGAAGTGGATTCTTCTTAACCTCCCAACGAGAAAGAAAAGCCCGATGAAATTGTTGTAATTTGGCAATACTGCCTGTTGCTAATCCCCTATACCATTTTCTTGCTTCACTAATCAAAATTTGACGAAACAACCTTATTTGAACATTATCATCATCAACATATTCTAGGTCTGAAAAATCTTTCATCTTATTGATGTGCTGTTGAGCTATAGTGGGCCTAATGACATCAAATTGTGGTATACGTTGTGAATAATTTAGTGGCATAGCATTTAGTGGTTGTTGCAAAACTAATGGGGCATAACAAGCTGCCATTATTGGAATATGAGAGGAGGATGAAACTGTAGTTGTGCTTGATGTTAGGGGTGGTAAAGGAGGTTGAACTGTTACAGGTTGAGTTGCTATTAAAGGAGTCTGAATGAGAGATGAAATGGGAATAGTGGAAAAAGGGGAAACCACAGGGGAGGTCAATGATGGGGTAGAAGAAGAAATGGTAGTTTTTTGAACTAAAAATGGTTTTTGAGCAGCCTGATTCAATTGGGTTACTAAATCTTCAAGTATTTAAAACTTTTTTTCAACATATTTATCATAATCTAAAATGATAGACTTATGTGCTGAGAGATTAGGTTTATTCATCAAAGACTACTTCAGGGACAAAGATTTCTAGTTTGCTTCTGAAAATACTATGCTCAAACGGTAAATGAAACTCAATATCCTCAACTATTATAAAACTTTCTGGAAGTGAATTACATCTCGACAGAGTAGTATTTATTTCTTAACTTTCTATAAAGCTCTTTTTTCTAATCAACCTCTTGGGATTATTTACAACTTTGGGAGGGTTAGAATCTTGATGGGATCGGGTGTAAATATTTCTAGGAGCTAGATCTTCAAAGAAATTATTTACAGCTGGGTATATATACAACTTCTGGGTGAATAATTTAGACTAAATATTTCCTAACTCACTCTCACCCACAAGAAATAGGTTTAAGATTTTTTAATCAACGTTACCAGGGAAGAAGTTCCCCAGTATGGTTGCCAGAATGTTAGGACTCCGTAGTTTTCCTAGGCTGAAAAGGAAACTGTAGAGTTAACCACAAACCACTTTTAAAGCTGGGATCTAGCCCTTCCAGTTTCAGAGAGGGCTCTCTCTGTATGATTTTTAATCTTAGTGTTTAGGTTTTAGGTTAGATATGAAATGACAAGATATATTTTTTAAATTTTTGGTTGTAAAATGGAAGAGAATTCCATTGGGCATGGAGTCATAAAGTTTTTAGTAATCAATTAAAATAAATAGAGGAGCAGAAAACAAGGCAAGGTAGGCAAACTGCTAGATCTAGTAGAGCGTTGTGGTGTGAATGAGATGAATAAGAATTATGATCAATTAAGTATAGAGCATATATAGATGAATTCTATACTTGATATCAGAAAGAAAACATTAAGATTTCTTAACAAGGCAGAGCAGAGTACTGCAAGTAAATTCAACTCTTAATCTTCTTGTAAACAACTTAAGAAGGAAAACATTCGTGTGAAACTTGAAAGGAAAACAAATTTAGAAAGAGGGAAACATCACCATTTACGTGACACAAGAATCCTGAAACCAAACTACCTTTGTATTACTGAATTGATTACTTCAAAAATATATTTCACTGCTTACAATCACATAAAATTCTTTTCTTCTTACATAATCCAACCCTTACTAAGTCTTTTTACAAAATATTTATAGAGTTTGTCTCGAATTAATTCAGGCTTCAAATAAAATTTATTACAAAATAATATCCATTGAAAACATGTAGAAATTTCCAAAATACAACTAAGTAATATGAAATCTAGACTATTTCTGATTTTTTGTTCAAACTTTGAGGTAAATTGTTTCTAAATGTAGCTACTTTTTTGCTTATTCTATTTTCCTTCTCCCCAAATTGTAGGATTCATGTTTGCCCTTATTCAACGAGCTCCAACAATTTATCCCATCGCTTGTGACTAGGAATTGAAAAATTCACCATTCTTCGAAATCTCTCATCTAATTTTGTGTATGTTTGGAAAGTTGGTTTGTTTAAAGATAGAGGATGTATTTTATGTTGAATGAAGAGATCATATTGTAGGTCTTCCGTGAAAGCTTCTCCACTTATAGCTCCTCTTAGTTTAGTAAAATTGGATACGTATGCAACAATATTACATAATTGATCTTGATAATTTTCTAATGGAATCAATTTTCCATTAGAAGCTCTTAAGGTTGGGAGCCCTTTCTCCTACAATAAAGCAAATTTTTTGGTTAAATTCTTAACTTGAACTTCCAATTCTTTTCATTTATTTTCTAGTTGCACCATGAGATTCCTCTTTGTTAATACCCTTTTCACTTCCATCATTGTGCCTCTTCTGTCTTGAATTTGGAGTTCTTCAAGCTCTTCCTTGGTTTTAGAATTCAACATTTTAATAATTCTACTTGCTTTTGCTGGCATGTGCTTTATTTCAATGTTTGTTTGTTCAATTGTTGTCTTGACATTCTATACTAATTCTTCCAACTCAAATATGATTTGAATGCATTACCATAATTATGTGATGTTTGCATTTATGTTATGCGATATACTCCTTTTGGCCTCTGCCAACATATGAGCTGTTAGAGACTAATTCTCATACTTTTGAATTTGCTGTATCAATATGAAGTTCTTTTGCACCTCTGCTAGATATGAATTATTTGCTTTTATCTTGTTTTCCTCCATCTTTGCGAGTGTTGATGTTAACTTCTCATTTTCCTTATTTGTTAATGATAATTCTCCTAAAGCTTGAACTAGCTTCTGAGAAGAATATGAAGTTGATGCTTGTGTTGTTTGTTGTACTTCCTGATGTGTTGATGTACCTGTTGCTTCCAATTGTTCCTTTTCCTTCAACAATTCTTCCATGTCCTTTTCCATCTTTTGGATTTGAACATTATGTTCAATTATTAAGTTGAACAACTTTTCTTTCACCATTTCAAGATTGGTTACTTCTTTGGCCTGAGGGTGCTTTGTGTTTGGAAGCTTAAGATGTTTCCTCGGGGCTTGAATATCTGCATTTTTTTTTAATTATCTCCTCGACTTCCTTGCCATTACTAGGATCATATTCTAGTTTCATTATTAAATATTATAAAACTTTAATTCTAGTGTCTTTGGCCAAAGAATACATTCGTTCTATCTTCAACTGTGAAAGCATATTATTCAAAGAGGCTTACAACTTTGAGGAAACCATGGTTGAACTAGTCAGTGTTGAATAAATAATATCACCTGCTTGCTTATGCAAATCAATTTGATCGATTGCATGAAACTTTATACTATCAATATAAAAAATTGAAGCTTTGTAGCCTTCTGCACTTCTGGGGGCTGGAAATGTAAGTTCTAGGAAAGCTAATTGAAACTGCCACTTTTCGGTGTCAAATGCAGACAACAACCTATGTTGAGTGGCAATAGTCTATTTCCAGAATTATGAATATGTTGAAGCCTTCAAAGATTCATTCTTCTTCTTGATTTCCCTGTATTTGGCAAAAATATTATGTTGAGTTGTAATCTAAGATGTAGAAGACATAGGTGACTTAGTTGTCTCCTCAACATATGTGAAGGAAGTGGTGGGAATACCTATCAAAACCATTGAACTTTGCTCTTGTGAATCCTTTTCTTCTGAGGATTCTTCTTGAATATTTATTACCTGAGGATCACTCTTAGTATTGATCTTTGGATCCTTCTTTCTCGTCTTAAAAAAATGAAAATTTGCAGCTTGAGCTTCTAAATCAGTAGGGGGCATACTTTCCCTTGACCTCTTGATTTATTTTTCCTTTGGAATAAGAGTTTTTAGAGATGATTGACTGACAATTTTCTCTTCAGCCTCTTGTAGTGTGTGCTCTGTCCACTACTCCTGACTAGCATATTGCTCTATCTCTGGCCTAGGTGTATGTGCATATGGAGTGGTCTTTTGCTCAACTCTCAACTTTGAAATTATCCCTAATGGATCATAAGACCATGTGAAGCTTAGTTTAAATTTCATCTGCTTTAATATTTCCTCCACTTCCCTTGCTGCTGCTCTGGTATTTACAATATAAGGCCCAACATGTGCCTTCAATTTAAACTGTGCTTTCTTTTTATTTGATACAAAATGTAATTCATCCATGTTTAACATCTGTCTAGTGTATTCCAAAGTGAAAATTCTTACTGGTGCAAAAAATGGTAATCTATAGGGAGGAAGCTCACACCCATATATCTAAATCTCTATATAGTTCTGGTAGAGATACTAGTCTACAGCTTTAGCCTGTTCTAAAGCATGCAAAACTTTCTTAATCTCTGGTGAAATCCTTGGTATAACATCACTGCTAAGTAGACACAAGGATGTGTGTAAAAACTGATCCACAAAGTCGTTGAATGAATAATCTTCTGACTTCCTTATGACTAAACAAGTCTAGTGAATGACTCATAATGGACTTTCGTTATCATCCATCTTCTGTAACTGGAACTTGAACCTATTTGCTTGATAGAATAACATCAAATATACTAAGACTTATTGGTGTTTGAATGCACCTTCAACTTTAAACTTGAGAAACTGCTCATGTATAACATATGATAAATACTGACTGTAATTAAAAATGAGTGATGGTTTCTTACCAACTGAAAAAACTGATAAAAACCCTAACACTACCTCATATACCCACTAGTCTGTGTGATAACCTAATAGGCAAGTAACCATGGAAATGGCTTTTCTTGACATCTAAGGGAAAATAAAAGCAGAATATGGGGGATTTGTTCTAGGCAATTTGGAATTTTCAGGCAGAAAACATTAAAAAAATATGGGCCCACTAGGGGAAGGTAAGCTTTTTGTATATCTCTATGAGTGCATCAGTAGAAAATGGGTGCAAAGATTCCTAAGGATTTATCTAAAGTGCTTGACAAATAATTTCTAGGGTAATTGAGAACATGGCTTCATTGTATTGAGCAATTATTGCTTTCTAGTTGGGGAGGTATATGAGATGACACCAGGTAGCAAATTCTGGGAAAATATGAGTCTGGGGAAAGGTAGTTTAAAACTCTGGCGGGTCCGCAATATCGCAATCACATCATTTCGCTAGGTAACCAAGACATTTTGCTCGCCAAAACTTGCCGATTGCAATCTGCGATAAGGCCGACAAGATATGGCCCATGGTGCGGCGAAATTATTGCCTGGTTAGCGGATTTTGGGGCTAATTTGTAGTTCTATGCCGATTTTGGAGCATTTTGTGGAACGAATAGTGGGATAACATGGATGCAAAAATAGGCTGGATGGCAATTTTTGAGTATTCTGAACTCATTGAGATAGGTTTCAGAGGAATCTAAGCATTGCAAACACACTTTTGATGTAATTTGAGCATAATAGAGAGGTCCAAGCCATTGGAAGCTGGACCAAGGAGACGTAGCCCAGGAGGGGTGAACTCCTTTATCATGTTCTTGTTGTGTGTTGTATATTGATGTTCATTGCTGTTATATTGATGTTGTTCAACATATGTTTTTACGTTAAATTGTTTATAACATTTACATAAGAAAATCTCATAGGAATCTGTTAATTATGCAAAAGTTTTGAATCCTTAAGCACTTGAAAAAGAAAATGAAAGCATCTTGGGTTTATTTCTAAATGGGGAATTATCACAACATTACTAATATACTCCAATTCAGATAAAGTTGGTATCAAAGCACTGATTTTGCTTACTAGATTTTCTTTGTGAAAGAAGGATTTAATTGTTTGCAATTTTTTGTCATGCTCACAAGGTTAAAGCTCAAAAGAGGTGAAGGAGAGTTGGTTGAAAGCCCTGAAATTGGGTCAAAGGGAAGAAGAGCAAGGTTGCCAAAGTCTTCTACACCAGTTCAGCCTCAAGTTGCAGAAGTTGCAGTTAAGATTCCAACACTAGTACAACCTTAAGTTGTAGTTGAGTCTTCAGAGACCATGTCTCATGAAGGATAACCTATCATGAAAGAAGATGAGAAGACCTTCAGAAAGGATTTATTTGATATGACAAAGATGGTTAAGGTCCTTTATGAAGAGAGGAACAATAGATTGCAAGGAGAAATTTCCAAGCCTCCCAATGGAGAAGGCTCTTCAAGAGGAGGTAATGGAAAAGAAGATAAAAGAAAAGGAAATAATGGGAATGGAGGAAAACCTCCACCATCTCCACCATCTTCTTCGAAAGCATCTTCAAATTCTTCCATCAATACCACCGTTACTCATACTCATCATCTTTCTTCAAAAGGGGTTGGTAAATCACCTTTTCTGAAGCTTGATGTTAAATTCGAGTTCCCTATGTATAATGGGGAAGTTAATGCAGAGAAGCTGGATAACTGGATTCGTGAGTTGGAGGTGTATTGTAGAATTCAAAACCTTCAAGAGGATGATATCAAGATTCAATTGGCTTCATTGAGAATGGAGGGTATAGCACTTGTATGGTGGGAAGCAAGGACTCAAGACGAGATCAAGAAACATGGTAAGATCTCTATTACTTGGTTTGATTTCATTGCTGCTATAAAAAGACAGTTCTACCCTTTAGCTCATTTGAAAAAAGCTATTATGAATTGGAAAAATTTCAGACAGTTGAAAGGTCAAAATGTGTAAGAGTATACTCAAGAGTTTAGGAAAAGAGCTCTTACGTTAGGAGTAGAATTACAGTCACAATATACCTTGTTGAAATTCATAGGAGGGTTGAATATCTATCTTCAACATACCATTCTTATGTTTAGTCCCACGAATCTTGATGAGGTTTGTGTTCAAGCTACACACCTCAAAGCAAGAGGGAAAAATATACAGGAAGAAGGTAAGAAGAAGCCATTTCAGAGTGTTGAAAAGGGAAGAAGTTTAAAGGAAAGCAGATGAAAAATGCTTCTGTTAAGAAAGAAGGGGAGAGACCCATGTGCAAGAATTGTTCCAAGGAAGGACATGATGAAGCACATTGCTAGAAGCCTCATCCAGAATTATGACTGAAGAAATTCAACAATAAAGGGAAATAGAAGACCAATGTTGCTGCACAACAAGACTTAGGTTCAGACTTAGGGGATGAAACAAAAATTGCAGCCACAATCACTAAAGAAAAATTCGTGGAAAAATCAAGCAAAGAGGTAGTCGTAGCAAGTACCAATGCAACAAATAACTCTCATAACATTTCAAATGAGGAAAACCGAATCAAGCTGTTCCATATCCGAGCTATTTCCAAGCATACAAAAATCAATACGATGTTTGACAATGGATCTCAGGCCAACTTAATTTATGTGGATTTAGTCAAGAAATTGAATTTGGAAACCGTGCCTCATCATAAACCGTATCCGTTGGGATGGATAACCATGGATGCTAATTTGCAGGTCACACGGAAATGTGTTTTCAGGTTTGCAATCACTGCTAATTTCATTAATGAAGTTGAATTAGACATTGTGCCATCGTATATCTCAAGGATTGTATTGGGAAGCCCGTATCTATATGATAGAAGAGTTGTTTTCCATATATTTGAGAACAAATACCAATTGTTCAAAGACAGGGTGGAGTACATTGTGAGAGCTCATCATAGAAATCTTAGTCTATCTTTGGTAAGTGCAAGTGAAATGAAATGACTGGTTAATTCCATCAAGATTCTTGTGCTCCTCATGATCAAGCAGAAGAATGACACAGAGCAAGAATCCTTTGTAGGCTATGATGTGAAGTTGAAAGTTGAATTGGTTGATGTGGTCAATATATTAGGTCCCCATACTACTAGTGTAACCCCTTATTGTTATTAGTACAACCCCCTTATTATATTGTTGTGCCCATGTAG